>MU689112.1:34892-181446 GCA_026770625.1 Nicotiana glauca | reverse complement strand
CCCCCCCCCCCCCAAAAAGGCAATACACAATTTCAACTCATGAATACGTAAGAACTCAAAACACATTAGAAATACTTACAAAGCCTAGCATTAGTTAGAGCAGCCACATTTGGGCATGACTTGAGTACATAAACTTTTAGGAAAATCTATTTTCGAAGTCATTTTTAAACAATTGAATCAAGACTTATTGCATAACCTTTCTAAAATCATTCATTTCATTTCATCAACACTATTGGACATAAATTTTACTTTCATTCTTGGCACGTTGGCCACACTTTATATCTTCAACCCACTTCTTTCACTTTCAAGCATGTTTAAAGATTATCAACAATAAGGCATTTCAATTCAAGACTTTATGTGCACATATGAGCATTTAAGAGTCTTAAGCATATCTATTTTTTCTCATATGATTTGGCATCACAACTTTCATTTCAAACACAACTCAAAGCCATAACAAATTTAATTCATATATCATTCTTGAACACATTCTCGAAGCATAATATAATGATATAGGAGTAATTGGAACACATTTCGAACATATACATCTTTCGACACTTTGCTTACTCAGGATAATCATATTTATTAGGGACGACTCAGAACATGCGAATCAGGAACTTGAGCCAACCATACTTGTAACTTACGGGAACATCATGGAATTCAATTATAAGTGAGTAGTTTAGCCAACATACCTTACTTGAGCTTTCCTTAAATCACTAAAATGTTTCGGAAATCCTATAAATATGAATCTATTTTGAAACATAAGACAATTTAACCATAATTAGATAGATAATCATGGTTTCAGCTCATTTGAGCATTTTATCAAATACTAGATGTGCAAATTGATTACAAGGTTCTTCCACAAGATTTCTTCACTTCACAACCCAATCTTTACCTATTTGAGCTCAACATTCTTTCCACAAACCTTATTGGTACATACAAGTGTAAAATAATACTCTCACACCCTAGAATTATACTACCAATTACCCATCTTCTACCCCAAACTCGAAATTGAAGACTAGGGTTAGAACCTTACCTCTTGGGTGAAGATCATGTGAGATTTCTTGTTGGATTTCAAAGATTGGACAAGATCTTGATGAACAAAGAACTTGAGCTTCTTCCTCTCTCTACAACACTCTCACTTCTCTTTGAAAATATCAGATTTTTGCCTTCAAAACGAGCCCAAAGGCTAATTATCAAAACAGGTTCAAGTTATAAAATCAGAAAATGGACCCTCCAAAATCAACTCTATGGTCAGAGAGTGAACCATAGAACAGCTATACGACCTACAAAATGGACAACAAAAATGGTCTCCAAAAAATTGGACTGGTCTGACCTAGTCTGCGGCAGATTTGTGGCCCACAGACTTGTTCCCTCCGGAAATGTAACACCCTGGCCAGTCAATTTATGAATTTCAGCCTCATTTCCCCCATTTATGCTTCTTTATGTCTTGTTCATCTGTATTATGTGGTATCAGGTTGGTTGGTTCGGGTTCGAAGAGGTTTTGAAGAGGAATAAGACACTTAGTCTCTTAAGTTGGCCTTTTAGTTGGAAAAGTCAACCGGAAGTTGACTTATAAGTAAACGATCTTAGAAATTGGTTTTTATGATTTTGATAGCTTCGTGAGGTGATTTGGGACTTAAGAGCATGTCCGGAATAAAATTTGGAGGTCCGTGGTATATTTAGGCTTGACTTGACGAAATTGGAATTTTTGTACTTTTCGGTTGGTAGTGGAAATCGGGGTCGGAATAGAATTTTGAAAGTTGGAGTAGGTCCGTTGTGTCCTTTGGGACGTGTTTGCAAAATTTTAGGTCATTCGAACGAGGTTTGATAGACTTTTTGATGGAATTCGGAATTCAAAAGTTCGGAAATCCTTAGGCTTGAATCCAAGGGTTATTCGATGATTTGATGTTGTTTTTAGCATTTTGAAGGTTGAAACAAGTTTTTATGATGTTATGGGATGTGGTGGCATGTTTGGTTGAGGTCTCAAGAGCCTCGGGTGAGTTTCGGGTGGTTAACGGACCAATTCTCGATTTTGCATGTTAGCAGATTTTGCTAGTTTTCTGTTGCAGAAGGGTTTTCATCACGTTCGAGTAAGGGCTTCGCATTTGTGAAGAGTGTTTCCTGAGATAGTAAATTTTTTCTTCACGTTAGCAAAGGTGTGGATGCGAACGTGAAGGTTGATCTGATTATTCATCGCATTTGCGAGGAGGTTGTCGCATTTGCAATGGTTGAGCTAGTAAAGGTTCGCATTCGCTAGTGGGTCATCATGTTCGCATAGAAGGATTTCCGGGTCAAAGGCATTTGTGCTTTGCGAACGCGAGGGAACTATCGCATTAGCGAAGGGTTAAATCTGGGTAGCAGTGTTAAATATGAAAGTCGAGGGTTTGAACCCATTTATCATATTTTTGGCTAGAGACCACGAAATTGGGTGATTTTTGAAGGGAATTTCGAGAAGTGTTTAAGGTAAGTGATCTTCACTTGTTTTTTTGTTAAATTCCATGATCGTGTCTTGATTTTCATCATCTAAATTGGAAATTGGGGTGTAAAATTGGGGGAAAAAATGGAAGAGAATTGGAGAGTTCAATTTGAAGATTTGAGGGACCATTTGATATTGGATTTAATGAATTTGGTATGTTAGACTCGTGGGAGGATAAGGATTTTATTGACGTAATTTTTATTGGGTTCCGAGGCGTGATCCCAGGGGGCCTGGTTTCACCAATTTTGGGATTTTTGATGTAATTTGATTATTTTCATGTGAGCTTTGTTCTCGTAGCATATATTGATGTTATGGTGCTGATTTTGGTTACAGACGGAGAATTTCGAGGCTGAATCAAGAGGCAAGGGCATCGTGGGCTAGAGTTTGGCTTGGCTTGAGGTAAGTAGTGCTTCCAAACTTACTTCTGAGGGTTCGAAACCCTAAACTATGTGTTCTATGATTACTATTGAGGTGATGCAAATGCCAAGTGACGGGCTTGTGGGCGTGACCCGTGAGAATTGCAGCCTGGATCATTCCATGGATTTTCTCCTAGTGACTCTTTCTTACTAATATTTGTGTTGTACTTATGTGATTAAGTTAATGAGTTGCAAATCACGCTAATTATCATATTAAGGTTTCACGCCAATACTGTTGAGACCCGAGAGGTCAATTCTTGCTGTCATGTCATTAGTTTCATTTTTGTTCTATACTCAGTCTAGTTCATGCATATTATATCATGCCTTAGTCTCGATTATTGCTATTTGACATATCATATCATTGTTCGGGCTAGTATCATGACATTTTTAACCCGTGTGTGTGAGACTGGAGAGTGTTGACTGAGTGAGGTTGAGAGCCTGATATTGATTGATAGTATGAGATCGGGCTGCACGCCATAGCGAGATATTGATCATGCCTTCGCTGGCATTGATATAGCACTTGGGGTAAAGAGAGAAGCCTCTCCGGAGTCTTTACACCCTAGTGAGTGCAGTAGTTGATGATATTGAGGGATGGATATTCCCTGGATATAGATCTTTGTCCGAAGTATTTATATTTTGAGCTGGATCTTCTCAATAGGCTGGAATGTCCTTCCTCGGTACTGGAGGACTATTGTTACTGATGTGTATATAATTCGGGATGGAGCTTCCCTGGGCCTTGTGAGCCATATACAGTACCGAGTGGTGGTGAGTTGTTATTGATATTATCTAGAGATGGATATTCTCCGTAGGCTGGAATGGCCTTCCTCAATACCGAGTTATTTTTATCAGAGATGTATATATTTTGGGCTGGATCTTCTCTGGGCCATATGAGCTATATACAGTACTAAGTGGATGAGCACTTAAGGTTGTGGGCACATGAAGAACTCATCATGGTGCATTTCATACAGCATGTGCATTGACATATAGATGTAGCACAGATTACACTTATTTACCTTGTTCATACTTGCTCTGTTTTACTGTTCGAGCTATTATTTAACTGAAAGCATGCCTACTTTTGTGTACATTATTTATGTTATCCTTGAGGAGGTTGAGATCGTCACTACCTATCAGTCCAAAGGTTGGAATTTTTACTTACTGAGTTGGTGTACTCACGTTACCCCCTGCACCTCGTGTGCAGTTTCAGGAACTTTGGATCTAGTGGCAGATATTTGATCAAGGCTTCTGACTTAGAAGATTATGGAGGTACTTGCACGGCATTCGCAGGCCTTGGATCTCCACCTTACTTTCCAGTTGTTTTTTAGTTGTTCCCATAGACATTATATGAGACTACGTATTTTTCCTTAGACGCTCATGCATTCAGTGACACCCCAATTTTGGGTTGGATTGTATTTATTCTTGGAATTTATTATGTTTCAAATAGTTTTTCAACTGTTAAAAGCTTTTGTAATTGTTTTCAAACTTATTATTATCGGGCGGATTTTTGAGTTGAGGCTAGCCTAGTTTCACGTTAGGCGCCATCATGACGGGTCGAGTTTTGGGTCGTGATAAGTTGGTATCAGAGCCTAGGTTACATAGGTCTCACGAGTCATGAGCAGGTTTAGTAGAGTCTTGCAGATCGGTATGAAGACATTTGTACTTATCTTCGAGAGGCTGCAGAACCTTTAGGATAACTTCAGATACTTGAATTCTTATCGTGTGGCATTGATTCAACTTGAAATGTTACTCTTTAAATTCTTTCCAGGCATTCGTGTGCACGCATGAGCGCTCGGTATCAGTTGTGAACCGATGGCTTATGATTCCCTGATTGAAAGGCGAGATGTGATTTCTGTGTGTTGATGTTGGGCCCGTCTGGAGGACTTAAGGCTGGGAATTGCTTGTAGCTTGAATACTGAGGTGTTGATTTTATGAGCACGTGATTATGGATTTATATGTTCGGTAGTGTCCCTATTAGTGGAAGAAATGACCGAGTGGCTATGTGATGAGTATGATGTGACTGCGAGATGTGTTCATATGATTTAAATGTAATGAAAATGGTCTAGTTGAGAATAGAAAGAACTTAGGTGCTTGATTTCCATCGTGATTTGATGTATAGGCCCGAGTTATGGGGGTGTTGAAGGATCTTTTCATGTTGCCTAGTTGGAAAGTGAAGTATATTTCATGTTTTGATATGAGTTCAGACTCAAGAAGATTAAGTGACTGCGTGATGTTTATGATGGTGGAAGGGTATAAAGAGATTTTAGTTTGAGGCAAAGCTGGTGGGTTATCTCTTGCAAAGTTTTCTGAAGTTTGTGTGATTCTTATGTTGTTTGTTGGAAGACCTCTTTTATCAGTGAAATATATGTGCTGCAGATTGAGTTTGGATCGCGTACGAGAGTTTTCTTGACTGATACGAGGGTTAATGCAAGATTTGCAGATGATTTGAAGTACTAGATGATTTGTGTTGTATGAGCTTATGAAGGATTTAGTTCAATCTCACTATGGTATTAAGACAGTAATAGAGTATAGGCATTGTGATTTTTGTGTGTGATCTATGGCTTTGAGCCAAGTGGGGGAGTCTGTTATTGGTAAGTTAATTGCATAGTTATGTGCTATGTTGGTTCCAGTTTGAGGCATACTGGTGAATTAGTTATGGCTTTCAGGGGGGTTGAGATTGAAGATGACTCGAGTAAAGGCAATTTTGTAAATGGGTTGTGTTATGCTTTATGGGTGTATAAGAATCATGGAATGACCTGAGTTGTTATTGGTGAAGGATGTTGTGTGCTCGAAGCAGGAATTTATTTCGTTACATTAAGGTGGGGTTACTGATCATGCCCAACTATGCCTTCTAAAATACAAAGCGGTCGTTGCAAATATAATCCGATTTTAAGTCCGGAGTCGAATCCTCAGGGAACTAACCTATCTATTACAACTCTTTGGCAGTGCTATTATCAGCTAAACCAATTTCTAGATGCAAGATTTTTATCAATCAATCTTGGATTTTTGTTTAACTACTTCAAATAATATTAGAAATAACAATATGATAGATTAACAATAATTCAATGGTAAAAAGGTCTAGGGCAGTGATTTCTCCAATTGCTAGTTTAGGTCTTAACTCTTTTGCTATAATCTCGTCGTAAGACTCTATAAGGATTATGAGTTATCGCTATCATAATTATCTCTCGATCAACTACTATAATTTACTAGAGCATTCTCTCGAACTACTCTAGTTGACAATATTTGCAGCTCTAAATTATCCCACCAACGTTTCGTTATCTCTAAACCCACTTTTAATTTCAAGTAATGAATCTCTTCAATTACCCAAAAATGGTGTTTGTTCAACAACATTCTAACCTAATATTCTTTCTCAATAAATATGAGGTAATTAGACACAATTAATCAAGGGCCCATTCAATTAATCACTATACAAAACATAGTTGAACAATCATATAATAAATGTGGATCGATTATAACAAGTTGAGTCAAAACTTCAACCAACAATTGGTTTCATCAATCCTAGATCAATTGTTTAGCTACTCATAACAAAACAAGATAAAACTACAAAGTTGTTCTTAATGTATAATTGCAAGAATTAAAAGGAGATAGAAAAACTCTAATGTTTGGTTGATCTTCTCACACTTGTTCTTGCCTCCAAAGTAGTCTAAAAACATGCTTAATAATATCTTGGGCAACCTTCTAGAGTTTATAAGGGTTTGGAATAAGTTTTCCCCGAGTTACACTTTGGTCCCCAAATGTTTTGGCACTTGCATAGTTCACCGCGGCCGCGGCACGACCGCGATGCGACCGTGGTGAAGGCCAACTATTCTGCCTGCATTTTATGGACTATCGCGGTCCTACCGCGGTCCCACCGCAGTCGCAGTGGACTTCACTCAGTCTACTTTTTGCTTCTTTATGCTCGGGTGCTTCTTGATTGGACATTTTCTTCACATTATTGACTCCAAAACACTCCATAGTTCTTCTTAACTTGGATTATTCCCTGCGAAGCAAAAGAACAATAATTGAGCATTTTGTTATCATTTCACCTATAAAACAACAATAAAGCATGGTATAATTAAGGTGCAAATATCGTCTATATAGCCTAATATCAATTACTTTCTTGGGTGTTGGAGTGCTAATGGAGCACAAGTCGTTTAGTCTGTTTGAACAGTTTAATTGAAACCTGAGTAGAGTGGATGACTCCCGAGAATGGTTTTAAAAGATTCAAGAATTACATGTAATAATTGGAGATCTTCAGGATGTGCATTTTATCGGAAACTCAGGTTTACATTAGAGGGTGTTAAGACTTGTGCAATTTCTATATCATTATGGATTATGCACATTAGTATCAGAAAGGTGAAGGTAATGGCTTTAGATTTGCAGGAAATCTCCTCAGGGAAAGTATTTTGAATGTGGTGCTTTTGGTAATATTTAAGAGAGTATTCAACGACTTAGGAGCCTTACACGGTGCGGTTTCGTGCTTGAGTCTCGTGTGGTGAGTCTGGGTTGAGGATTGCGATATTATGCAAAGGATAAATGTCAATTTAAAAGAAATTTAAAAGTAACTTGGATAAATAAAACAACTTGGTAGTAGGCCGGATCAGCATGGTAAGGGATATGATTAGTTCTTTAGGTGTTAATAATGTAATAAATTTCTACAGGTGTGTGGTAATGCTCTTGGGTTTGGTGACCTGCGTATCTTTGTTGAGTTAGGAGGATTCAGTTCTGACGGTTTGGTTTTGTGCAATGGGATTCAGGGAATTCTTGATGGTTTCTACCATGTTTAGAGATGTATAATTTCTTCTAGCTTGAGGAGCATGTGACGTATATAAATTTTCTTCTAGATTGGATCAAATGGAAAGTTCTTGGCTAGCGGAGTACGCAGTTGCTTGTGACTCGGAATGGATTATGAGGTTCTCATATTTGTCATAGGATGGATGGCATATGTGGTATGTTGTGTAGGGTGTATATGAGCATGTGAAAGGTTACAGTTCTATTTTTAAAAGGTCATAAATTCTTAGGCATCATGTGCAGTTTAAGATGATTAGGCAAATGATATTACGAATTATGTGTCTTGATGAGGGTAAACATTTCAGAAAGGGCAATGTGTCTGAGTAAGGGTACTTCATCGCTATTGCGACGCCCTCTTGTTGGATAGACTGCTGATATTACAGTTGCTTGGTGGCACAGAATAATTATATAGGTATCCATCGTGGAATGATTGAGTATTAGAGGTGTGTTATATATTTGTGCAGTGGAGTTGGGATAAAATATAGTGATTCATATGCTTTATGGATTTGGGGAATGGGAGTTCTCATAAATAGGTTATATTGTGTTTGTGGACCGCGTATATCGGTCTCGTGTGGCGACTATCGGGGGTTTGGAGACCCGAGTCCTTTGTTGCTTAGTATGTTAGATTTTAATGTGATATTGGGTATAGACTGGTTGTCTCCACGTCGTGTTATTCTGGACTGTTGCACTAAGATGACAACATTGGCTATGTCGATGATGCCACACATTAAGTAGCAAGGTTCGACGGGTTATATTTCCAGTAGGGTGATTTCATTTTTGAAGACCCAACGGATGGCTAGGAAGGGTTGTCTTTCTTATTTGGCCTTCGTGGTAGATTTTAATGCAGAGACTCCTACCATTGATTGAGTTTCGGTGGTGAGTGATTTTCTGAATGTGTTTCATGCTGTTAGGCATGTCACCAGACATGGTTGTTGATTTCGGTAATAATTTGGTGTCGGGCAGCATATCGTATGACACCGGTGGATTTAAAGGAATTGAAGGAGCACCTTCAGGAACTCCTTGATAAGGGGTTCATTGGTAGGACAATGTGGTTGTATGTTCTACATCAAGTCAGCTTGGTTGACTTCGAGTTGTATTGTTAAGGAATGTGTTGATTCAATTGTTATTAGCTTATTACTGATCTGGGGAGATCTATAAGTTACCTTTCCGTGTTGCGAGGCATTAGGATTTGTTGGTTATAGGCACATATGGTGTGGTTTTATTGGGGTCTCTCAATGGAATTCCAGCGAGAAAAGTATTGGGTATAGCTCAGCTGATGGCATATCGGTTGTGTCCTTTTGGGTTTATGTAATATTATGTCAATTGCTTCGCCGTGGTTATGATGATTTGCTTTGGTTCTAGATATCAAATTGCACATGGTTGTCAATTTTAAGCATAGTGACTTGAGGTGTTTCATGTGGACCAGTGTTCGGATAAGGCTGCTCATTGTAGCGAGGTTATGTGGAGGTATGATCCTTCGGGTTAGATTCATGTGTTCTGGTTCTACGATGTGTGATGGGTTATCGGCATTGTGTTATGGTGGTACTGGTGAGCTTGCAGTACAACTCTCTCATTTGAGTCATCTTTCCATGATTTGAGTACATTCGGACTATTGCTTATTGGTGCGCGAGTCGCACGAGTTTTGGGTTTAGATTGTATCGATGTGTCATGTCACTAGAGTAGTCATGTTAGATGAGATGAGGTCATTGGGATCTAGAATGAATACTATCAGATTCGATTTCAGCATGTTGGAAGGATAATACCGGGATTCGACTTAGAGATTTACTATGGTCCTTGTCGAAGGAGAGGGAGCTCCATGACTAGTTGATTTGAGGAATGGTTATTATTTTCTGCATGTTTCATACAACCAACCGTTGGACCGTATTTTATAAGAGGTTTATTATCGATATTCGATTGTTTTGGGCAGTTACTGTGATTTGAAGTCTTCACTATGAGTGTTCAAATTGTATGGTATATTCTATGGTTTCCGTCTTGAATTGTGGTTATGGCTTTGCTACAGCGTGTTCAGATTTATTCGGTGTGCTGATTTGAGATTATAGTCTTATAGATAATTTCGAAAGTGGAAATTTGGTTCAAAGGTTTATGGACTAGGTTGGATTAAATTTCAGTTACGTTGTGCTATCAGACCTATATGAGGTAGGTTGATGTGGGATCACCCTCGGGTATGTGCATGGTAAGGTTATACGGTGATTTGATAGTTTTCGGAACAACTCTGGGCACATTCGAGAACGAATGTATGTTTAAGTGGGGGAGGATATAACGACCCGGCCGGTTGTTTTATGAATTTCAGCCTCGTTTCCCCCATTTTTGCTTCTTTATGTCTTGTTCAGCTGTATTATGTGGTATCGGGTTGGTTGGTTCGGGTTCGGAGAGGTTTTGAAGAGGAATAAGACACTTAGTCTCTTAAGTTGGCCTTTTAGTTAGAAAAGTCAACCGGAAGTTTATTTGTGAGTAAACAATCTCAGAAATTGGTTTTTATGATTCTGATAGCATCTTGAGGTGATTTGGGACTTAGGAGCATGTTCGGAATGAAATTTGGAGGTCTGTGGTAGATTTAGGCTTGAATTGGCGAAATTGAAATTTTTGTGCTTTCCGGTTGTTAGTGGAAATTTTGATATCGAGGCCAGAATAGAATTTCAGAAGTTAGAGTAGGTCCGTTGTGTCATTTGGGACATGTGTGCAAAATGTTTAGTCATTCGGACGAGGTTTGATAGACTTTTTGATCGAATTTGGAATTCAGAAGTTTTGAAATCCTTAGGCTTACATCCGAGGGTGATTTGATGTTTTGATATTGTTTTAAGCATTCAGAAGGTTGGAACAAGTTTGAATGATGTTATGGGATGTGTTTTAATGTTTGGTTGAGGTCCCGAGGGCCTCGGATGAGTTTCGGGTGGTTAATGACCCAATTCTTGGTTTTGAGTGTTATCAGATTTTACTGGTTTTCTGTTGCAGAAGGGTTGTTCATCGCGTTCACGGAAAGGCCATGCTTTCACGAACAGTGTTTATTGAGGTGGTAAATTTTGTTCGTCGTGTTTGCGAAAGTGTGGACGCGAATGTGAAGGTTGATCTGAGTATTCATCGCGTTCAAGAGGAGGCTGTCGCGTTCGTGATGTTTGAGCTGGTAAAGGTTCGCATTTGCGAGTGGGTCATCGCGTTCGCATATAAGGATTTCCGGGTCAGAGGCATTTGTGCTTCGCGAACACGAGGGAGCTACCGCGTTAGTGAAGGGTTAAATCTGGGCAGCAATGTTAAACATTAAAGTCGAGGGTTTGAACCCATTTATCATATTTTGGGCTAGAGACCACGAAATTGGGCAATATTTGAAGGGAATTTATGAGAAGTGTTTAAGGTAAGTCATATTCACTTGTTCTTGGATAAATTCCATGATTGTGTCTTTATTTTCATCATCTAAATTGGAAATTGGGGTATATAATTGGGGGAACAAATGGAAGACAATTGGAGAATTTGATTTGACGATTTGAGGGACCATTTGATGTCGGATTTTGATAAATTTAGTATGTATAGACTCGTGGGAGTATAAGGATTCTATTGATGTGATTTTTATCGGGTTCTGAGATGTGGTCCCATGGGTTTGGTTTGACCAATTTTAGAATTTTTGACGTACTTTAATTATTTTCGCGTGGGCTTTCATCCCGTAGCATATTGATGTTATGGTTCTGATTTTGGTTAGAGACGGAGCATTTGGAGGCCGAATCGAGAGGCAAGGGCATCTCGGGCTAGAGTTTGACTTGGCTTGAGGTAAGTAATGCTTCCAAACTTGGTTCGGAGGATTAGAAACCTCGAACTATGTGTTCTATGATTACAATTGAGGTGACGAAATGCCAAGTGATGGGCTTGTGGGTGTGCACCGTGAGAATTGCAGCCTGGATCATTCTATGGTACCGCTTAGTGACTCTTTCTTACTGATATCTATGTTGTAATTATGTGACTAAGTTAATGAGTGGCAAATCACATTAATTATCAAGTTAAGGCTTCACATCAATAATGTTGAGACCCGAGAGGTCATTTTTTGCTGTCATTTCATTAATTTCATTTATATTCTATACTCAATTCCGTTTATGCATATTATATCATGACCCAGTCTCTATTATTTCTATTTGACATATCAAATTATTGTTCGGCCAAGTATCATGACATTTTGAGCCCTTGTGTGTGATATTGGAGAGTATTGACTGAGTGAGGCCGAGAGCCTGATATTGATTGACAGTATGGGATCGGGCTGCACGCTGCAGCGAGATATTGATCATGCCTTCGCTGGCATTGATATAGCGGTTGGGTTAAAGAGAGAAGCCCCTTCGGAGTCTTTACACCCCCAGTGAGCGCAGTAGTTGATGATATTGAGGGATAGATCTTCCCTGGACATGGCTCTTGTTCTAAGTATTTATATTTGGAGATGGATCTTTCCATAAGTTGGAATGTCCTTCCTCGGTACTGGATGACTGTTGTCAGTGATGTGTATATAATCCACGATGGATCTTACCTGGGCCTTGTGAGCTATATACAGTACCGAGTGGTGGTGAGTTGTTATTGATATTATCTAGAGATGGATCTTCTCCGTAGGCTGGAATGGCCTTCCTCAGTACCGAATTATTTCTGTCAAAGATGTATATATTCCAGGATGGATCTTCCCTATGAGTCATATACAGTAATGAGTGGACGAGCATTTGTGGTTGTGGGCATATGAGGCACTCAGCATGGTGCATTTCATACAGCATGTGCATTGACATGTAGATGTAGCAAAGATTTCACTCTTTTACCTTGTTCATACTTGTTCTGTTTTACTATTCGAGCTGTTATTTAACTTAAAGCATGCCTACTTTTCTGTACATTATTTTTATTATCCTTGAGGAGGTTGAGATCGTCACTACCTATCAGTTCAAAGGTTGGACTTGTTACTTACTAAGTTGGTGTACTCACGTTACCCCCCTACACCTCGTGTGCAGTTTCAGGCACTTTGGATTCAGTGGCGGATGTTTGATCGAGGCTTCTGTTTTAGCAGATTATGGAGGTACCTGCATTGAGTTCGCATGCCTTGGCTCTCCAACTTACTTTCCAGTTGTATTTCAGTTGTTCCCTTAGACATTATATGAGACTATGTATTTTTTCTTAGATGGTCATGCACTCAGTGACACCCCGGTTTTGGGCTGGATTATTTTTATTCTTGGAATTTTTTATGTTTCAAATAGTTCTTTAACTGTTAAGAACTTTCGTAAATGTTTTCAAACTTATTATTATCAGGCTGATTGTTGAGTTGAGGCTGGCCTAGTTTCATGTTTTGCACCATCACGACAGGTCGGGTTTTGGGTCGTGACAGGAAATCTCCATGTTGATTCTACGATGGGTTGTGCGGTCCGTGAATCGATTATATAGTTGAAAAATGGACCATATAATGGTCATCAAACTTGGCTCAATTTATGCTTTATTTTACGGTACTTATGTGACCCACATAGCATTTCTGCAGTTGTGAATCTGACCACATAATTTCATTTTTCAGCCAAAATTTTCATCAACAATTTAGTGCATTCTTCAAATTCCTTAGCGAATTTAAGGTTTTGGGGTGAAGAATGCACTAAATTGTCGATGAAATTTTTTGGCAGAATAATGAAATCATGCGGTCAAATTCACGATCGTAGATCAATTTTGCGGGTTGCATTACTGTCGCAGAGTTGAGCAGAAAAATGGTTGCATTTTGAAGGTCATTTTTTTTGGTCCATTCTACGGTCCGCACTTCCGTCGCAGAATTTGTCTGAAGAATTTTGTTGGGTGATTATGTGGTCAATTTTGCGACTGCATAACAGGTCTGCGAATCGCAAATAAGTCGCTGACGCATCCCAGTTTTTGGGGAACAATTTTGCGGTCCATTTTGCAAGCCACATAGCTGTTCTGTGGCCCACTATTATGATCGCAGAGTTGATTTCGAATAGTCTATTTTCTAATTTTATAACCCGACCCTATTTTGATAAACAATCTTTGGGGCTCGTTTAGTAGGCAAAAACCAGATATATTTAGAGAGGAATAAGCTCAAGTGCTTTTTTCATCAAGATCTTGTCCAAGCTTTGAAATCCAACAAGGACATCTCACAAGATCTTCACCCAAGAGGTAAGGTTCTAAACCTAGTTTTCAATTTCGAGTTTGGATAAAAGATGGGTGATTAGGAGTAGGATTCTTGGGTGTAAGAGTATTATGTATACATGCATGTACCAATAAGGTTTGTGGGAAGATTGTTGAGCTCAAATGGATAAAGATTGAGTTGTGGAGTGAAGGAAATCTTGTGGAAGAACCTTGTAATTAAATTTGTACACCTAGTGTTTGGTAAAATGCTCAAATGAGCTAAAACCATGAATATCTATCTAATTATGGTTCAATTGTGTTATGTTTACAAATAGATTGGGATTCCAAGGATTTCCGGAACATTGTAGCAATTTAAGAAAAGCTCTAGCAAGGTATATTGGCTAAAACTTCTCTCTTAGAATTGAATCCCATGATGTCCCCATAAGTTACAATTATGTTTGTCTCAAGTTCCTAATTCGCATGTTCCGAGTTGTTCCTAATAAATACGATTATCCCGAGTAAGCAAAGTGTCGAAAGTTGTATGTATTCAAAATGTATTCAAATTACTCCTATCACATTATGTTATCATTCGAGAATGTGTTCAAGAGTGATATGTGTATTAAAATGTTATGTCTTTGAGTCGTGTTTAAAAGAAAGTTATGCTGCCAAATTGTTTGGGAAAACTCGATGTTCTTAAGACTCTTAATTGCTCATATGTGTACCTAACGTCTTGATTGGAAATGTCTTGTTGTTGATAATCTATAAAGATGCTTGAAAGTGAAAGAAGTGGGTTAAAGATATAAAGTGTGTCCACCGTGCCAATAATGAAAGTTATACTTGTGGCCAATTGTGCCAATGAAATGAAATTATATGAGAAAGATTATGAAATGAACCTTAATTCAACTGTTTTAAAATGACTTCGAAAATAGTTTTGCTTAAAAGCTTATGTACTCAAGGCATGACCAAAGGTGGTTGTTTTAACTAATGCAAGGCTTTGTAAGTATTTTCAATTTGTTTTGAGTTCTTACATATTCATGAGTTGAAATTATATATTTCCCTTTTTGGGGGAAAGCATTTCAAGAATAAATGGTGTGTTACTTGTTTATGATTTTAACTTGCGCTTCGATTGCCAATCCTTTTACTCCATTTCTTGGAAAGAAATGTATTGTATTTAAATCCTTCATTTCTAATGAACTTAAAGTTGTGATTTCTAAAATATTATATATGTTGATATGCATGATGATAATCCATGAAAGGAAAGAAATAAAAGTGTGGAATATAAATACGGCCTCCGTGCCATATGAAGAATCTTGTGAATGACCAAAAGGGCCAAGAAAATATTGTTGTTGTGAGTGGTTGAAAATACTAATAAAGATTTATACAATGTGAAAGATGATGAGGTGAATACATTTGCATTTATGTTACATTTGTTTACAAATCAATAAAAATAGTTTTGGGAGTATCTTTAGTAACCGAGGAAGGGGGAGGGGTGGGGGGAGGGGGATGGGTTGTAACTACCCACACCTAAAATTACACGTGCTGGTGTAGGAGTGGATTGTGGTTATTCCCCTTATTTAGGCCGAGATTGATGGTTGATATTATTCCCGTTAATTGGGATGAGAATGTAAATAGTTGTGAATTGGAAAGTCAACCCACACAACATATGTGGGAAGGCAGCCTAGCTGATCGGGTGGAGATCGGATGTCATATTACGCATATGGTGGTACTACACTTGGTAACACTTTTTTTCTGCATCACATGTCAAACCACGTTGTTCGTGGGGAGATGGACTAGGCAATCGGGTGTGATCGAACTATGTACTAAAAACACGATGGTATATCACTTTTAATGATCACCCAACGAAAAATATATATTATTTTCGTATTGTGAAAATTATTATGTTTTACCTGTGCATTTGGATGTTGTTTATTGTGACTTGCTGTTATTATGATTTTTCCTTTCTTATATGGGTATTCTACTTTGAAAGAGGACATTTAGATTTACATACTAATATTTTTCCATGTGTACCAACATCCTTTTTACTGGGGGCGCTGTATCTTCAATAGATGCAGGTGGTTCATCAACGGGAAACTTTGGTCCTCATTAGCAGTTATTCCTTATTCAGCAGGTTTTGGTGAGCTCTACTATATTCCGGACTTGATATCACTTGATGTTGTACTTTGTGTTTTGAGGTATAGTTGGGGCCTTCTTGCCAGTATTTCCATATTACTCTTTTGTTGTAATTAGAGGCTCCGCAGAAAGGTTGTGGGTGGTGTTTGATATTGGGAATGAAACTAGAAGTGTTGGTATTTTTCAAACATGTTTTTTCTTATATCTATGGTGAGTTATGTAAATGTGGTTTAGGTAACGAGATTGCAATATGGTCAAACTTGATGTTTTTGTGATCGCACTTGGCTTGTCAGCAACCATGTTGAGTTGATTGGGATAGGTCTCATTTGTGTTAAAAGTTGATGCCCATGATTACAAAGGCTCCTAAGACGGGGCTTCTTCGTGAATGTGAGGATGAGACTGCGATCACAATACCTTGCTTGTAGGTATAAAAAAGGTTGTTTCTTGCGAACAATTTATTATACTTTTGGACACTTAACCTACAATTTGGAGTATTTTGGATATGGAAATGATCCATGTGATTGGGGTAAGTGTTCTAAACACCTTTTGTGTTTATATCATGAACTTGTGCTAAGATTTACCATTAAAATATGGAATTTAATGGTTGGACTAGGGATTTAGGCCTAATCCATATAAACACTAAATTAAATAATTGAACATATACATGGATTCCAAATGGAAATCTAAGTATAGATTCAAACTTCTGAGATTATGGATAACTTGAATTTGACTTTTGTTTCTGGATATGTTCATGTTGACCCGTGGTTAACTTTTACTTTTATCGATACTTAAATTATCAAATTGAGTCTAATTTTTTTCTTTGACTTCTTTAAGTAATATTTTGGTTAGGTTAGAGTTGTTTGGTTGATCCCAGATGCAGTAAAGATGTGATAGAAAGTTAAGCTATATTTGGATCAATGTGAGTAAAGTCTGACCTCAATAGGGGAATTTTCCAAACTTGAAATATTTTATATATACTATTATAATGACCTAAATGATATTTTTGAGTTTTAGCATATTATTCTCGAATTTGAGGCTTTCAGTAGGTTTGTATGATAATTTATTATTTTTCGGTATGGGTGGTTCAGGTGCCGAGAGGTTTGAGAGAGTTTTGGTACACTTGCATACTATGTTGAACTTAGAAGTTCATTAAGTGATTTTAGTCTCTAATTTGAGTTAATGAGCTCCACTTCATGGTTTAAGACCTTGAATAGGTTCATATAGTATTTTTTGACTTGCACATTGTTTACCGTAAAAATAGTAACGACAATTAAATTTGTAAATGGGATTCTAAAAATATGTGATCTGTTATCGAGCTAGTTCTTAGAGCAGATGATGCTAAAAATACGAGATATAATGATGAAATGTGAGCTAAACAGAGCAATACTTGAAGCTAGAGGCTTGCTGTCCGGGCTTGTTTTACCAAGGGGGATACGTGCTAAAAGAGGATTTGAGCGAACCAAAGCGCCTGTTGCCCGGGCGTAGGACCGGTCGGCGAAGGCCTCAGGGTATACGTTTGAGTCGAGCTCGATCTATCATAGGAAGTCGGGAATGGGATAACAATTAAGATATGATTAAGTAAGGCTCTCTATAGCCAATTTTAAGTAATGTACCGAAGAACAAGTAAGAAAGAGATAAATATTGGAATGGCCTCGGGACAGTGAGGGCAAGTAATTTAGACAGAAGAGAGATAGAGAGAGAGATATTATTGCAGTTGTGTAGAATGGTTGGAGCCCCGCTTCCAGGGTGTTAGCAACTCCCCTTTTTATAGAAAAGGGGAGCCTAAACTTAGTACAAGATACACTGCGTGATAAAAGAAATGGGATGGGACAACTGGCTAGCATTGTGACGTATACGCGAGCCGATATTGAACCGCTCGAATAGACCTGGTCGATGGCATTCCTCGAGAAATTCCTACATTCGTCGAGAATTCGGCTGGCGTTATCCTTGGTAGTGCATCGATTGATCTAGAAGAAAGTGACTGGATCGAGATCCCGGGCTTCCAGGATTACCCTCCGTTGATACCCAATTTTTTCCTAAATATTTTTAAAATATAAAATACTTTCAGAATAACATATGCATGCATATATAGGCATGTCCAAATATTCTATTATCTTTCCTTAATTTTTAAAGAATTTTAAAATCAATTTATTGCCCTATCTTATCCAAAAATACCCAACAATTATTCCCAAATTTTTTTAGTGATTCATTTATTGGAATCTCATATTTATACTAAAATATAGCTAAGATAATTTTTGCATAATTTTACAAATTTATTTAGTATTTTTAAGGCTAAATTGTATTTAATTGTAAGATTAGCCTCTTTTAGATTTAATTACGTTTATATCTATAAACATTAGGTCCAATATTTTTAATTTGATAATTATGTATTATTAATTATTTTAGTACCTTTAATTTATTTTCAAAAATTATTTTACTATTTTTAATAAAATAAATAAGGGAAATGTGGCTATTTAAAATATAGCCCAATTGTGTTTCAATTATGCCCTGAATTGAACCCCAATTTTAAACCCAATTACCCTGACCCAATTCCCATCTGAACTGACCCAAACCCAACCCCATTAAATAGCTCCACGTACCAGATCAATCCAGACCGTTGATCAAAATGATCAACGACCACCAAACCCCATTTCCATAATGAATCCCAAACAGCCCCTAAACCCTATCATTTCTCTCATTCAACCGCCTCAGAATCCCAATTCTTTCTCAAACCCTAGCCGCCACCCTCAACCACCACGTAAAATCGCCCAAATTAATGGCTTCCAAAGCCACTGGAAGCCTGTATCTACCTTATTTGGCTTCTATGTACTCGATTATCACGGTTTCAAGGCTGAATCTTGCAAAAATTTTGTCCAGACCTTGGTTGTTTTCAGTTCTATGGCTATCTCCGTTCACCTTTGACTTTGCTCCAGCCAGCCAAGGCTATTCAAGCCTAATTCTTGACTTCTCCTGCTTAGATCGATGTTTTTCCAAGCCTTTCTCACCATCTGGGTTTCGCCTGAAACCCTAACCTTTGAGGTTCTTCCAATTTCTTTTAGATCTATTTAGATATGTGTTTGCTCTAAAACTTCTAAACGTTTTCTCAAGGTTTCTTCCAAAACTTTGCCTTCAAAACCGCTTTATCTTTTTCGATTTAGGTTTTCTTATTTCTAAGCTTTCTCTGATTTTGACATGTTCTACCGTGTTTCCTTATGTTGTTCTTTTACTGGAGTTTGCATGTCAAGAGTCATAGTTTCTTTTGAGGTTTCTGAATATATTTTCGTGTTAGTATTTGTTCGATTATTTGTTTTTTCATCTCTAGATTCAGTTGATTGTGAAAACCCTAAAACTTTGCGTTCATTCGAGTTCTGAGACTATGTGTTGTGTGATTTGCTTGTTCATCATCCTGAATTTGATTGGTTTCAAAACCCTAATTTCTTTGGACCTATTCGAGCCTCTGAAACTGCTTCATCTATTGGATTATGTTTCTCTATGTGATTTGGTTTCCTGCAATCACTGAAACTAGACAATATTTTTTCAGAAAGATCTTTTTACTGGACCCTATTTGCATGCTTCTGATGCCCTCTTTTCCCTATTACTAAATTGACCTATGTGACTACCATGTTTTACTGTCTACTGGACTTTGTAATTATTATCGCATGCTGCTTCTCTTTGCCATAGTTTAACCTCGCATGCCTAATGTTTATGTACTCTTTGATATGCTAAATTTCCCTCTAAAATGACCTTCAATTTTAGATTGATTTCAAATCTCCTTGTGAAATTCGGATTGCACTCATATAATTGATTCTTTCCTTATTTTACTGATTTCCCTATTTCTTGGATTGATATTGATTTGAAAACTTCCCTTTAGACTTTTGATTCTCTTGTCTTTAACTTGGTTTATTTGCTTATTCATGAGAACCCATGTTATTCTCCCCAAATCAGTAATATCGAATCCCTGACTCCTTAATTTACTGTGTGCTAATTGTCTCCATATTCTGCATATTTATTGTGTTTCTTACCTTATTTGGTTAACTGAGTATTTCAAATATTCTTCCCTTTATTAAACCCCTATGTACTTACCCCTAACTGCCTATTATGCACACGATGCACTATATGATTTCGTTCCTTATATGTTTTTCTGCCCATTACCGTTTGATTTTAACTCCTTAATTAAAGGAATTCTTTGGTACTGATTTGACTTTTAATTAGAGCACAGTTCCATAATTACAACTGAACTATGATTCTTGCCTTATTTTCTACCTGCTTTCAAACTATAAATACCTTGCCCTTTCATTAACACAAGGACACACGAACACTCTTAGTTTCTTAACTCACACTCATACTCAAAATATTCTCTCTTGCTACTTGTACCGTGGCCTGTCTTCAAAGTCCGGCTACCTGCTTTTACTGCATTTTTGCTTCTTTGAACGGGTATGTCCTGATTAAGATTTCAGCATCACAACAATATGTTTACTTGATACTTTTGTTTTCGTGTCTGCCTACTGCTTTTATTTAATTCAGTACTTTATTCTAAGCATGTTATAATTCCCTTCTGCCTGTTTTGAATCTATTATGCATCCTAAACCCCTACCCCAATGTGTTTGATACTAATGGCTTGTTTGAGGCATGACAATATTAAATATTACTGTCTATGACTCGAACTTGATTCCCCTGGGATCATAACCTTTATGTTACCATTATATCTTGTATGTTCTGGTTGATTTTGTAAGCATAACAACACTCCATGTTGCTGTGCATGCGCAGAATTAACTAATGCCTAAGTATATAGGCTCTTTGTAGTTCCCAATTCCTAAACCCCTTTGTGTGAAATCCTTCACTCTGTAACTGTTTCTCAGCACCTCTTTCCCTCTTCTTTACTTACTTAGTTCTTAAAGCTCCATTGCTTAACTTTCACTCTCTCTTAGACTTAAGTTCTGCCCCCCCTCTTGTGAGCCCTTCCTTGGGACCCATTGAGCTCCCTCTGAACTTGGACACTTGAGGGCTGGCACTTCCACACTGCACTTGTCCCTATTCAGGTGATACAATTTGGGTGTGAGCACTGGTTGGAGTCCCATTGAGGATCTTAGGGAACTCTGACACACTCAAATTGGAGAAAGGCTTTGGATCGATAGACTTTGAGTTGGTCTATCTCATAACTCAGAAAGGAAGTCAAGAATTAGGCTTCCTCTGGTTGTACTTTTCTGATGTAATTTATTATTCTTGTTTGTAATAAGTTGTAATAAACATTTGGGGCTGGCTGGTGAAAAGGGTGGGTAACTATGCTTGCAAGGGTAGAAATCATGCCTATAGGTTATTTAACTTCTTTGTATTCAAACTTCACCTAGAAATCATGCTTATAGGATGCTTTAACTTCAGCATATTCAAGCTTCATCTAGAAATCATGCCTATAGGGTGTTTTAATTTCTGCATATTCAAACTTCACCTAGAAATCATGCCTATAGGGTGTTTTAACTTATTCATATTCAAACTTCACCTAGAAATCATGCCTATAGGGTCTTTTAACTTCTGCATATTCAAACTTTACCTAGAAGCCACGCCTATAGGAATATTTTAATTCTGCCTAATTCAAACTTCATTTAGATACTATGTATATAAGGTTTAACACACGTTTCTGCATTTAAATACCATGTCTATAAGGTTTCTGCAATTAGATACCACGTCTAAATATCAATAATGCATAGAAATCATGCCTATAGGGATCCTTGAGCAATTCTGATCCGTTTTCATTCACATTCAATGATAGATATAAAATCACTAATAGTAGATGCTATCACCCGCAGAACCTGTAACCAACTTATTAAATTTTTTGTACATTCTGTATCTCTGTGAATAATCTAAGTCCCTCACTTAACAAGTTCAACAGGTATGCATATAGGACTTTAAACAATTCATTTCGAGCCTCACTATCTCATCACCTTCTAAAATCAGTAGATATCATGACTATAAGATTCCGTCTAAACACTTAGGCAAGCCTTAGAGTAATAACTGTGAACTGAATTTGTTTCTATTAATCATTACAACAGTAGGTAGGCCTGATTTGGACTTCTTATCTGAGTTATGTAATAAACCAACTTGCCTCAATATTTAAACTCCCTCGTCTTTGGTATTTTTAATCAGACCTAAAAAGTATGTACAAGTCATGCTAATTATGTGATTTCTTTGTTTAAGGAGGTATATATGAGCCTTTGTTTGTTTATATGTTTCCCCCCAAAATATGCAATATGTGTTTTGTATGTCACCTTAGATTTTTCACCTTCAAAACTTCAAATAAGCTTAATGTCCCTCATTTTTTAGGGTTAGTAGTCCTAAGTGCCTCCGGGACTGATAGGAGTGGGACGGGTAATAGCATGCAATAAGTAATCGAGATCAATCCGCGCTTTAATTACCTTGACTGGGTGGGAAGGGTAGATATGGATATGATGACCATGCGATAATGTCATATGTAGCCCCTCATTGAGGAGTGATTACCAGACATTGTGTGGGGTGATCCATATTTTTAATAAACCTAGGACCCCTCCCCCCTTTATTTTCTTTCAGTATTTTAACTCCTTATTTAAAAATTAGCCTTTCTAATTGTTCTTTCAAACTTTGCTTACTTTCAAACCATTGTGTGTTGAAATCTCCTCTTATTTGAGCCTTATCTGCCTATATGCTAATTGCACCTCAATTCACAATAATTGTCTGGCCGGGAACCATACTAGTGGATTCTGCGGGGTGCCTAACACCTTCCCCTTAGAATAATTTCAAGCCCTTACCCTATCTTTGGTTATTCAAATCGAACTCTTTTGGTTAATGCACTCCAATCATTAGGTGGCAACTCTTTAAATGCAAAACCCCGTTCCCAAAAGGAATGAATTGTCCCTCCAAATGCTGTAAACCCGATTTTTGCGGAGGAAAAAGGGGACGCGACAGCATGGCGACTCAGCTGGGGATTTTTAGGCTTTTACCATTTCAGACAATTATTGTGAATTTATGCTTCTTTACACGCAATTATTTGTTTATTTCTTTTAAGCATTCAATTTACTTTTCGATTACAAAACTAACTGGTCTTTTTGTTTCTTTCCTTTACTGCTTTCCTTCATTGCCGCTTTAAATTATAAAATTATTGTATTTACTGCTTTGTTAAACGTGCAAATACGTTACAACATGCCTTTAATTGTTGCATAATCATGATCAACATCATATTCCACTCGTGCCAAACAAATACCATATCAACGCTTATAATGAGTGGTTGCACTCTTCCGATATCATCACCCCCTAAATCTGGAAAAGGCATATATACAGTAAAACCAATCGATTAACAGTGTGGTTAATGGTTCCGTGCCTTTCCCCCTTGAGTTGTCCACTCAAGGGTACCAGTCTAAAACCCTATAGAAACCTTACTTTGTTTAACTGTACATGCATCATGGTCAAACCTAGCCGAGTCAGTTATGTTGTCCCCATAATGACTCTTTAAGATAGCTTTGTCCCAAGTCCGATGGGTTTCCCTAAACCCAAACGGACACTACTATGTTTTGTGCATTCGTTTGGAGAACTAAATGCTTTTATGCCAATTATTGATATTAAATAGTCGAGTCTGGTGGGGGTAAGGGCCTAACCCTTTTGTCTTGCAGAAATATGAGGGACGAAGTCCCTAGATTCAGCATGGTCACCAACATCCACCCAAAATTGCTAAGTTGGTGGGAGGATCTTCACTCCAGTGATCAGACTCTTATCCGGAAATATCACGGAAATCTACCTTCCCTCTTGGAAATCCAACCCAACAACAAGATCATAGAAGCTGCTACTCCATTCTGGGATTGTGAGAGGCCCGTATTACGCTTCGGGGAAATTGAGATGACACCTTTGCTAGAAGAAATAGGAGGATTGGACGGTATACCATGGGAAACTCCAGGTTTGTTAATGCCTGAGAACCGCAAGGGCAGGGGTTTCCTTAAAATGATGGGTCTAACAAAGAATCCAGAACTGACATGTTTGAAGGATTCCTACATCCCTTTTGATTTTTGTACGAGAGGTACGGTCACATCAAATCCTTCCGTACCTATCCTGAGGAGTTTACCATCACATTATTGGGGCATATTAACCGAAGGGTCTTCATTTTCATGTTTTGTTTCTCGAGGATGATAGTGTTTCCAATGAAGAAACCAAGGATCCATACCATGCTGGCTATGGTAACTAAAACTATAATGGAGGGAATTGGTGGGAAACCATTCAGTATTGTGCCCATGATCATTGCGAAAATATACCGAGCCTTGGAGAAGTTCCAACAAGGAGCCAAACACTTCAAAGGCTGCACTTTTCTACTTCAACTTTGGCTCATGGAGCATCTCCAAAAGGGTGAATATCGACAAGAGATTCAGCGAAGGGACTGGGATGATCGTATAGCCTTCCATCATCCGAGGCAAATGAATTACATGCCCAACATGTTCGCTCAACTAGAGAATGCTAGAGAATGGGTTGAGCTCTTCAACAATCTGAGTCAGGACCAGGTACAATGGATGTTTGAGTGGTGTCCGACTGAGGAGTTCATTGCTCGATCCAGGGATGCACCTTTTTCTGATATTGATCGATTTGGGAGGAACATACCCTTACGTCCCTCTCCGGGTTAAGAGGCAAGCTAGTAGGAAGCAGGTTGTACCCAGGGTCGACAAGACGAGTCACTACTGTGCTAACTTCCAGGATGGTGATAGTCCTTACAAGTACGAAGCTCAGCATATGTGGCATTACAAGATTATCATAGGGAGAGATACCATCGAACTAGAAAGATACCACGCTGGCTGTACTCCCTACTATTCAGGCTGGTTAGAGGATAATCATAATGGTCCGGGCTAGCCTGGGTTTGTTCGAGGTCATAGGATCATAGATGAAAAGGCCGAGGCATATGTCAAATACAATCAGCTGCGCAAGAGGATCCAGGAATGCGAAAGCAAGCACCGTGAGATACAAGAAGCCAATCAAAAGCTAATTGAGGAATGGAAGGATATGGCTGTCAGTGCCAACAAACGACTGAGATATTTGGAACGGGGCATAGTAGGGTTGGAGAAGAAATTTCTCAAGATGGCCGAAGACTGCCAAAATGCTGAAGGAAACGAAGGCGGATATCTAGCTAGAGCCTACCTATTGCTGGGACTTCGCGAGTTAGGAAAGCTGTTCGAAGGAGCCAAAGATGCCAAGTCTGGGGAAGGCCCCTCTGGGACTAAATAGATAGGAGTTTTTCTTCTTTTATGAAATGTAATAAGGCCAATGACCAATAGCAACTTTATTTTTCCTGTTATTTAGTGTCGATTTGGGATTTGTCTACCTTTTATCAATAAAATAAGGCATTCAGCATTCCAAGTTCTCCAAATCAACTTGTCGCTAGGCCTACCTCGGGCACAAAGAGGTCCCCAAATTAGGACACGGTTTACATTCTACACTATGTGTTTAAATATTGCAACATCTTTTTATGATCCTCACTAACTTGTTACCTTTGTGTTTTTACTTTTGTTTATTATTTCCCCTCCCCAAAGGTTTGTTCGTGCACTCTGGCAACATCATCTTATTCCACGAGATCCAGCTCTCCAACCACTCCTCTTCCTAGTCCTGTCAAAAACAAGAATAAAGGGAAGATGGAAGATTAGAACAACGCCAGAAAAGAGAACTTAACAGAACGGGTGGAGGTCACTCACAGTCATGGTACTCTGGTTCCCAAGGAAAATGCATTCCAACTGGAACAAAAGCTGCTGAAATTCCAAGAAGAACTTGAGCAGGTTCGGAATCTGGAAAATCTATCATTTTCCCTCACTACTCTAGATATTAATTTCCCAAATGCTGAGAACCCTACACATCTACAGAAAATCCCAAAGCAACAAAACCATCCCGCTCCTCACCACCACTGCAGCACCTTCCATACTTCTAATAATACCATGCTGCTCATCCCAGAACTCATAACTCCACAAATGACCACTGCCACACCCACCATAACACCCCCATCTACGTGGAGACTATGCCACACTCTACCCACCCCATCTCAAACACACCCGAGCCTGATGATAAAGACTTGCTCATCAGAAACCTGGCCAAAGAACTGAAGAAATTGACTAGCCGAATTCAAGGCGTTAAAGAAAGTAAGGGAATTGAAGGGATGAACTACGAAGATCTTTGCATACAGCCCGATGTCGAAATCCCCAAGGGGTACAAACCTCCTAACTTTGAGATTTTTGATGGTACAGGGGATCCAAAGGTCCATTTGAGAACGTACTATGACAGGCTGATTAGAGTAGGAAAAGACGAAAAAATCCGTATGAAGCTTTTCATGAGGAGCTTGAAGGGAGATGCTTTATGTTGGTACATTATCCAAGATCCAAAGAAGTGGTCGAACTGGGTAAGCATGGCGTCCGACTTTATGGACAGGTTCAGGTTCAACATGGAGAATGCGCCAGATGTGTTCTATATTCAAAATCTAAAGAAGAAGCCCACAGAAATATTCCACGAGTATGATACTCACTGGAGGTCCAAAACTGCTAAGGTTAGACCTGCCTTAGAAGAAGAACAAATGAATAAATTCTTCGCCCGGGCTCAAGACCCACAGTATTATTGAAGGCTGATGATGATCGAGGGCCACAAATTTTCTGATATTATGAAGCTGGGAGAAAGGATAGAAGAGGGCATCAAAAGTGGTATGGTTATGAACTTTGAGGCCTTTCAAGCTACAAATAAGGCCTTACAGTCTGGTGGTGCGTCCAAGAAAAGGGATGTAGGGGTCGTAATGGTTGCACAGAGAACCAAATCTCCTATCAAATACCAATCCTACCTAATGCCTCCACTTACATATCAGCCTACTCCAAACTACCAAACACCCTCACCCTCTTACCAAACTCCACCACCCACTTATCAATCACCTCCACCCCGCATATACCAGCCTACTTCACCCAGATATTCTTAACCCGCACATGTTTACCACGCCTACAATACTCAACCAACCCACTATCAATCTCTTCCTGCACGCCAAAACTTCCCTAGACCTCGACCAAACTTTGACCAAAGGCCTCCAAAATAATATACGGTTATTGTTGAACCTATCGATCAGTTGTATGAAGAGCTGCCGGTTACATCACCCCTATCCATGTTGCTCCTGAGAACCCTTCTCAGTGGGTTAATCCAAATAAATCCTATGCATACCATTCTGGCATGAAAGGACACACCATTGATGAATGTCGTTGTTTGAAAGATTAGATCCAGACTTTAATTGATAACAAGATTATTATGGCAAAGGAACATGCTCAAAATATCCGCAATAACCCTCTACCAGACCACAAGGGAGGAGGCGTTCACATGATTGAAATAGAGGATGATTGGGATCCTAAGGGATTGATCGATTTGATCACAGAAGGTGACGACCCAAAGAAACCAATAATCACCCTTAATCCGATCGTAGTCCAGATTCTTCCCTCTGGGGATGCCGAGGTAAATATGTCCATGCCACTTGAGTTTGAAGCACCATCATCTGCAAAGACACCAGCACCAATTGAAGTCGAATTTGTGTCTCCAGCAAAGGCACCTACACCATTCGAAGTTGCAGTTTTACCACCCAAGGTGCATGCTCCGTTCAGAGTAAAGATAGCCAAGGCAAATCCAGTGGTGATGTCAGCCATGACACCATTCCATACAAAGGCTATACCATGGGACTACACAGCCGAGGCAAGAAGGAAAGGCAAGGTTATGTTCAAAGAGGCTATTGCAGCACAGGGTATGACGAGAACTGGTAGAGTTTATACGCCGGGACATCTGGCTGAGTTGAGAAAGCAGGATTCTAGGTGATCAACCATCACCGAGACCGGGCTAGATGATCTCTGGAGAAAGATATAGGCCAATGAATACTTAGTCATTGACCAGCTGAACAAAACACCGGCGCAAATTTCTATCCTTGCTTTGCTATAAAATTCTGATGCACACAAGATTGCCCTGTTAAGGGTGCTGAGTGAAGCATATGTCCCAAGGAATATCACCGGTAGAGAGATGGCTAACATGGTAGGACAGGTATTAGAAAGTCACAAGATCACTTTTCATAAAGATGAGCTGCCACCAGAAGGGTTGAGTCACACAAGGCATTGCACATCACCGTGCAATGTGAAGATTATTTTATCACCAGAATCCTGATTGATGGGGGAACCAGCCTTAAATTTGTCCATTGGTAACACTCAGGATGTTGGGTAAGGGACTGCACGAGCAACATGAAAGCTTTCGACGGTTCCCAAGGGTACACCATTGGGGAAATTAGTCTGTATTTGCAAATAGGGCTTACTTGGTTCGATGTTGATTTTCAAGTAATAGACGTGACGGCATCTTACAATCTGCTGTTGGGACAACCCTTGATTCATGCCGCTGGAGAAGTAGCATCAACACTACATCAGATGGTAAAATTTGAGTGGAATCACCAGGAGGTGATCATTCATGGCGATAGTAGCAATCCAATGTACAGTCGCCAGACCATTATGGTAGTCGGAGGCAGAAGAAAGTTGGGTGGGGAGACCTACCACCACATCAAGCGAGTCAACACCATTGACAAGGACAAATAGTAGGACAACCAAATCGAGAGCATATTGAATTGGAGTGGGTACGAATGGGGTAAGGGGCTTGGCAAGAACTTCCAAGGAATCGCTAAGCCTATAAAACTCAAGAAACATGGCACCACCTTCGGTCTGGGATATCAGTATACCTGGGAAGAATTCAACAATTGGTCGCCACCATGTAGCGGTCCTTACTATCTGCTAGAACAGCCAATACCACGCTTGAAATAAACTTTTCAACCGGCCAATGTTGTCTATGGGTTAGAGGAAGAGGAAGCACTGGCAGTGGTAAAGAATTTATTCCTAGAAGACGGTGATATGGATTGTTGCGTCGTTCTCGAGGAGGAGGGGGAGGAAGGCCCTTCCATACATGCTGTAAGCAAAGGAGCATGCCTCAATAACTGGACTGTCAGAACCACCAGAGCCCGGCGAGCCTCAGGGTAGTAAGGCTGAACAAGCATCATGCACTATCTTTTTTTTACTAGTTAATTTTTTTCTTTCGCATTTTAAATTTCTGCGATAAGATCTTCAATGTTCAAAACAGTTATGGAGTTTATCAAAGCATTTCTATTTTCCTTATAATTCAACACTCTTACTATTTTCTCGCATACTTTACTTATACAGCATTACTATTACTTATCTTTATGAACTGATGACTGTGACATGCAATTAGACAACGCAACAAACGGACATAGATTCAGAGGAAGATGAAATATCGGAGGAGATTGTTAAGGAAGTTGAGAATTTTGAAAATAGACCAAAGTCCAACCTGGACGAGACTGATGCTGATAACCTGGGAGATGCAGAAAACGTCAAAGAAATGCGAATCAACGTCCACTTATCACCATCAGAAAAGATGGAATACACAGAATTTCTAAAGGAATATGAGGACATATTCGCATGGTCGTATGATGATATGACGGGCCTGAGCATGTCTATTGTGGCCCACAAACTGCCAACTAATCTAACATGTCCGCCGATAAAGCAAAAGCTCATAAAGTTCAAACCTGCTATGAGTTTGAAAATCAACGAAGAAGTCACTAAGCAGGTCAAAGATAAGGTTCTCATGGTAGTAGAATACCCGACATGGTTATCCAACATTGTGCCAGTACCAAAGAAGGACGTGAAGTTTAGAGTTTGTGTCGACTATCGGGATCTCAACCAGGCTAGTCCGAAAGACGACTTCCCTTTACCAAATATACACGTCCCGATCGACATTTGTGGCAAGCACGAATTGCAATCATTCATAGATTGTTTCGCTAGTTACTATCAGATTTGGATGGATGAAGAAGATGCTGAGAAAACGGCTTTCATTACACCGTGGGGAATGTACTGCTACACGATGATTCCGTTTGCGTTAAAGAATGCAGGGGCCACCTACCTGAGGGCTATGACTATCATTTTTCATGATATGATACACAAGGAGATCGAGGTGTACATAGATGAAGTTATCATCAAGTCCAAGAAGGCCACTGATCACATGGAAGATTTGAGAAAGTTTTTCAATAAATTGCGAAGGTACAACTAGAAATTGAATCTCGTAAAGCGTGCACTTGGGGTTCTCACTGGAAAATTACTTGGGTTTATTGTGAGTTGCTGAGGAATAGAACTGGATCCATCAAAGGTCAAAGCTATTCAAGAATTGCCATCACCAAAGAATAAGAAGGACGTGATGAGTTTCTTGGGGAGAATCAACTACATCAGCTGTTTCATAACACAGTCTACAATTATCTGTGAGCCAATCTTTAAGATGCTAAAGAATGATGCTGCTACCAAATGGACTGATGACTACCAAAAAACTTTCGACAGAATTAAGGAATACCTGTCAACACCAATATTTTGGTCCCGCCCGAGCCGGGTAGACCTTTATTACTCTACCTTGTAGTACTGGATGGAGCTTTCGGTTGTGTTCTGGGGCAGCATAACAAAACAGGGAGGAAAGAGCAGGTCATCTATTACCTTAGTAAGAAGTTCAGCCTATACGAGGCCCGATATTCTCTATTAGAGCGCACCTGCTGTGCTTTGACTTGGGTAGCTCAGAAGCTGAGGCATTACTTCTATGCCTATACTACATATCTCATATCAAGGATGGATCCTTTGAAGTACATCTTTCAGAAGCCCATCCCCACCGACAAGCTGGACAAGTGGAAAATCCTGTTGACTAAGTTTGACATTGTCTACGTGACTCAGACAGGCACTAGCAGATCACCTTGCTGAAAACCTCGTGGATGGAGAATACGAACCCCTGAAGACGTATTTTCCTAACGAAGAGTTATCATTCATAGGAGGAGACATTGCAGAATCCTATGATGGCTGGAGAATGTTTTTCGACGGAGCAGCAAATTTCAAAGGAGTTGGCATAGGAGCAGTCCTAGTATCGGAAACCGATCAGCATTATCCGGTATCTTCCACACTCAGGTTCCCGTGCACCAACAATATGACCGAGTATGAAGCCTGCATCTTAGGGCTCAAGTAGCCATTGACATGAACGTCCAAGAGTTGCTAGTGATTAGAGATTCAGACTTACTCATACATCAGGTCCGAGAAGAATGGGCAACAAAGAACTCCAAGATACTCCCATATCTATATCACATATAGGAGTTGAGGAAGAGGTTCACAAAGACAGAATTCCAACATGTTCCTAGAATCCAGAATGAATTTGTCGATGCATTAGATACCCTGTCATCTATGATACAACATCCAGACAAAAACTTTATTGATCCCATTCTATTAAAGATCCATGATCAGCCAGCTTATTGTGCCCATGTTGAAGAAGAAGCAGACGGAAAGCCTTGGTTTCATGATATCAGGGAATATTTGGCAAAAGGTGAATAACCAGAACTTGCAAATCCTACTCAGAAATGCACACTTCAAAGGTTGTCAAACAATTTATTTCACAGCGGAGGAATCTTGTATAGGAGGACTCCTAATTTGGGATTATTAAGGTGTGTTGACGCAAAGGAAGCACCCAGGCTGCTAGAGGAGATTCATGTTGGGACTTGTGGTCCACATATGAATGGTTTTGTTTTAGCAAAAAAGATACTCCGAGCCGGTTACTTTTGGATGACTGTGGAGACAGATTACATCCCGTATGTCCGAAAATGCCATCGCTGTAAGATTCATGTTGACATGATAAATGTGCCGCCGAGTGAGCTCAATGCAACAAGCTCGCCTTGGCCATTTGCCGCATGGGAAATGGACGTTATTGGTCAAATTAAGCCCATTGTTTCAAACAGACATAGGTTTAACCTATTAGCCATCGATTATTTCACCAAATGGGTCGATGCAGCATCTTACAGAGTAGTGACTAAGAAAGTCGTGGCGGACTTTGTCCGCGATCGTAATGTTTATCACTTCTGGACTCCAAAATCAATCATCACTGATAACGGTTCCAACCTCAACAGTGACTTCATGAGAGCCATGTGTGAAACCTTTAAGATCAGATAAAAGAATTCTATAGCCTACAAGCCTCAAATGAACGGAGGTGTAGAAGCCACTAACAAGAACATCAAGAAGATATTGAGGAAAATGATAGAGAAGCATAAGCAATGGCATGAAAAGTTATCATTTGCTTTGTTGGGATATCGCACCACAATCCGTACATCAACTGGGGCAACCCCCTATATGCTGGTTTATGGTACGAAAGCTGTCATTCCCGCCGAAGTAGAAATTCCTTCCTTAAAAATCACACAAGAAGCTGAGCTCGACGATGCAGAATGGGTAAAGAGTCGTTACGAGCAGCTAGCTCTTATAGATGGAAAAAGAATGAATGTAGTTTGTCATGGTCAACTTTATCAGAACAGAATGTCTAAAGCCTTCAACAAAAGAGTCAAGCCGAGATAGTTCACGCCAGGGCAGCTGGTGTTAAAGAGAATTTCCCCGCATTAAGATGAAGCCAAAGCAAAGTTTTCCCCCAACTGGCAGGGTCCATACATGGTTCACCAGGTTCTAACAGGAGGATCCCTTATACTTGCCGAAATGGATGAAGAAGTTTGGCCAAAACCAATCAACTCAGATGCAGTCAAGCATTACTACGTGTAATTTTTATGCTTTCCTATATGATGTAAACTGAACTATGCCTGACCTGATTCCCGTTTAACAGGAGATATGTAGGCAGCCCTATGTGTTCAGTCACAATTAAATAAAATTTTCATTTCCCCCAAAATTGGAAACTAGGGGAGAATTTTGAGGAGGACCTTCAAAATTTTGAAGTAATTTCAGCCGATCGTCGCATGAGCAGCAGTTAGAAGCATCAACCCATCTAACTGGGGTAGAATTTTGAGGACCCTCAAAATTCCATTGCAGGAGAGGTGGCAATGTCTCAAACCGCGTCACAGTTGTCGGTTCATCTAAAAACTATTTTAGTTATACATCTATGTCATACTTTTACAAAATCCTGTATTTATTGAAATTGCTTCATTTAAGCAACGCTACCCCAATCATACATACAATATCACCAGATCAAATCCAAGCAGGTCGAGCAGAGCTAGCGGGAAAATGAACTAACCTCCCCCCTTTACAAAACTCACGATTTTTCTTTGGATGAAGGCACTTGGATTGCAAAATCATCAAACATACTGTACGCTCACAAACATTGTTCATGAATTCCACTCTCAGAATTGTTGCACTTACCAACATTTGCTATCCATGCGCACCGGTGATATTCCCTATATCGCATTATCCCCAGCAGTCACAATATCGCAACTTGCTATCAGTTAAGAAAGCTCTAACACCATTTGCCCTTTTTATTTCTTGCATAAGGCTACCGTTCTGCCTTCCGAGACTAAACACTATCTCCATCTGCATTTTTTGCATTGCATAAGCCTACCATTATGCCTTCCGAGACTAAACACTATCTCCATCTACATTTTCTGAATTGCATAAGGCCACCATTTTGCCTTCCAAGACTAAACGCTGTCTCCATCTACATTTTTTGCATTTGCATGGCTGAAAGATCGCCACTTCTGCATTGCATGGCTGAAAGATCGCTGCCTTAGCTACATTTGCATTGCTGAAAGATCGCCGTCTTATCTACATTTGCATGGCTAGAAGATCACCACCTTACTTACATTTGCACGGCTGAAAGATTGCCACTTCTACATTTGCATGGCTGAGAGATCGCCACCTCCACATTTGCATGGCTAAGAGATCGCCACCTCTACATTTGCATGGATGAAAGATCGCCACTTCTTTATTTCATGGCTGAAAGATCTCCACCTTACTTATGTTTGCATGGCTAAAAGATCTCCAAACTTATAACATTTGCATGGCTGGAAGATCGCCACCTTATTTACATTTGCATGGCTGAAAGATCGTCAGTTCTGAATTGCATGGCTAAAAGATCGCCACCTCTACATTTGCATGGCTGAAAGATCGCCACCTACTGTATCTCATGGGCTGAAAGATCACCAAACTATCTGAAGGCGTCATTGTTCAGAGGCACCATTTGTATAGCCCGAGAACACATGTCATGGCCTGAGGATCCCTGTTAATCTTTTGCATATCATAATTCAAAGGTGTCATGGTTTGGAGGCATCATTCCCATAGCCCGAGAGCATCATTTCATGGTCTGCAAATCCTTTATTCTACGGTTCATGGCCCAGGACATCATGGTCTAAGGACGTCATTCTAATCGTCCAAAGACAACATTCATGGTCCGACGGGAATGTGCATTATGTTTAAATTTACGCACAATATATGCGTGTATTGCTTCTTTGCAGGTGAACCACCAAGCAATGGCCATCTCGGCAGGAGCGATCCCGCTCCACTTCCTATAGCCCTATTAGACTTTAACCATTCACCTAGTCTTGAATATTGCGTTCGTTCTTGAAAAGTCTCTATCGGCATACTTCGCCGACGGATCCTGAACTACGTATGGCCTGATTCCTGTAGGAACAGGGATATGTAGTCAGCTCAGAAGCCAGAGCATGGCCAAACCTCTTCAAACTATTTTGCCGGGTCAAAATTGACCATCATATCTTTACCCGACAACTCTTTCATCCTTCCCGGGTAAAGAGGGGCAGCTATTGATACCCAACTTTTTCCAAAATATTTCTAATATGCAAAATACTTTCAAAATAGCATATGCATGCATATATAGGTATGTCCAAATATTTTATTATCTATCCTTAATTTTTAAAGAATTTTTAAAGAATTTTAAAATCAATTTATTGCCCTATTTTATCCAGAAAAACCCAACAAATATTCCCAAATTTTTTTAGTGATTCATTTATTGGACTCTCATATTTATACTAAAATATAGCTAAGATAATTTTTGCATAATTTTATAAATTTATTTAGTATTTGAAGGCTAAATTGCATATAATTACAATATTAGCCTCTTTTAGATTTAATTACGTTGTCAATAAAAATTAGGTCCAGTATTTTTAATTTTATAATTATGTATTATTAATCATTTTAGTACCTTTAATTTATTTCAAGAAATTACTTTACTATTTTTTATAATATAAATAATGGAAATGTGGCTATTTAAAATATAGCCCAATTGTGATTCAATTGTGGCCTGAATTAAACCCCAATTTTAAACCCAATTACCCTGATCCAATCCCCGTCTGAAATGACCCAAACCCAACCCCATTACACCGCTCCACGTATCCAATCAATCCAGGTCGTTGATCAAAATGATCAAAGTCCACCAAACCCCCTTTTCCATAATTAATCCCAAACAACCCCTAGACCCTATCATTTCTCTCATTCAGCCGCCTCAGAATCCCAATTCTCTCTCAAACTCTCTCTCAAACCCTAGCCGCCACCCTCAACCACCATCTAAAATTGCCCAAATCAATAGCTTGCAAAGCCATTGGAGGCCTGTATCTACCTCTTTTGGCTTCTATATGCCCGATTATCATGGTTTCAAGGCTGAATCCTGGGAAAGTTTGGTCCAGACCTTGGTTGTTTTCAGTTCTATTGCTGTCTCCGGTCACCTTTGACTTTGCTCCGGCTAGCCATGGCTATTCAAGTGTGATTCTCGACTTCTCCTACTTAGATCGATTATTTTCCAAGCCTTTCTCACCATTTGGGTTTCGTCTGAAACCCTAACCTTTGAGGTTCTTCCGAGTTCTTTTAGATCCATTTAGATCTGTGTTTTCTCTACAATTTATAAACGTTTTCCCAAGGTTTCTTCCAAAACTTTGCCTTCAAACCCCCTTTATCTTTTCTGATTTAGGTTTTGTTATTTCTAAGCTTTCTCTGATTTTTGACATGTTCTACTATGTTTCCTTATGTCGTTCTTTTACTGGAGTTTTCATGTCATGAGTCTTAGTTTCTTTTGAGGTTTCTGAATATATTCTCGGGTTAGTATTTGTTCGATTATTTGTTTTTCATCTCTAGACTCGGTTGATGGTGAAAATCCTAAAACTTTGGATTCATTCAAGTTCTAAGACTATGTGGTGTGTGATTTACTTGTTCATCATCCCTGAATTTGATTGGTTTCAAAACCCTAATTTCTTTTGACCTATTCGAGCCTCTAAAACTGCTTCAGCTATTTGAAGTTGCCCGACTGGATTCAAAGTCCTTTTTGTTTCAACTTTTGTTTCTCTATGTGATTTGGTTTCCAGCAATTACTGAAACTAGACTATATTTTTTTAGAAAGGTCTTTTTACTTGACCCTTTTTGCATGCTTCTGATGCCCTCTTTTCCCTATTACTAAATTGACCTATGTGACTACCATGTTTCACTGTCTACTAGACTTTGTAATTATTATTGCATGCTGATTCTCTTTGCCATAGTTTAACCTCGCATGCCTAATATTTATGTACTCTTTTATATGCTAATTTTCCCTCTAAAATGACCTTCAGTTTTGGCCTGATTTCAAACCTCCTTGTTAAATTCTGATTGCACTCGTATAATTGATTCTTTCGTTGTTTTACTGATTTCCCTATTTCTTGGATTGATTTGAAAACTTCCCTTTAGAATTTGATTCTCTTGTCTTTAAATTGGTTTATTTGCTTATTCATGGGAACCCATGTTATTCTCCCCAAATCAATAATCTCGAATCCCTGACTCCTTGATTTACTGTGTGTTGACTATCTCCATATTCAGCAAATTTATTATGTTTCTTACCTTATTTGGTTAACCGAGTATTTCAAAGATTCTTCCCTATATTAAACCCCTATGTACTTACCCCTGAATGCCTATTCTGCACACAATGCTCTACATGAATTCTTTCCTTAAATGTTTTCTTCCCATTACCGTTTGATTTTAACTCCTTAATTAAAGGAAGTATTTGGTACTGATTTGACTTTTAATTAGTACACAGTTCCATAATTGCTGTTGAGCTATGATTCTTGATTTTCTACCTGCTTTCGGACTATAAATACCTTGACCTTTCATTAACACAAGTACACCCGAACACTCTTAGTTTCTGAACTCACATTCATACTCAAAATATTCTCTCTTGCTACTTGTACTGTGGCCTGTCTTCAAAGTCCGGCTACCTGCTTTTACTGTATTTTTGCTTCTTTGAACTGGTATTTCCTAATTAAAATTTTAGCATCACAATAATATGTTTATTTAATACTTTTGTTTTCTTGTCTACCTACTGCTTGTGTTTAATTCAATACTTTATTCTAAGCATGTTGTAATTCCCTTCTGCCTGTTCTAAATGTATTATGCATCCTAAACCCCTACCCCCAATGTGTTTGATACTAATGGCTTGTTTGAGGCATGACAGTATTAAGTATTACTGTCTATGACTCAAACTTAATTCCTCTGGATCATAACCTCTATGTTACCATTATATGTTATGTATTCTGGTTGATTTTGTAAGCATAACAGCACTCGCTATTGCTATGTATACCCATAATTAACTAATGCCTAAGTACGTAGGCTCTTTGCAGTTCCCAATCCCTGAACCCCTTTGTGTGAAATCCTTCACTATGTAAATATTTCCCAGCACCTCTTTCCCTCTTCTTTACTTCCTTAGTTCTTAAAGCTCTATTTCTTAACTTTCACTCTCTCTTAGATTTATGTTCTGCCCCCTCTTGTGAGCCTTGCCTTAGGAACCATTGAGCTCCCTCTGAACTTGGACACTTGAGGGCTGGCACTTCCACACTGTACTTGTCCCTATTCTGGTGATACAATTTGGGGATGAGCACAGCTCGGAGTCCCATTGAGGCTCTTAGGGAACTCTGACACACTCAAATTGGAGAAAGGCTTTGGATCGATAGACTTTGAGTTGGTCTATCTCGTAACTCAAAGAGGAAGTCAAGAATCAGGCTTTTTCTGGTTGTACTTTTTTTGGTACTTTTGTGATGTAATTTATTATTCTAGTTTATAATAAGTTGTAATAAATATTTGGGGCTGGCTAGTGAAAAGGGTGGGTAACTATACAGGCAAGGGTAGAAATCATGCTTATAGGTTGTGTAACTTCTGTGTATTCAAACTTCACCTAGAAATCATGCTTGTAGGGTGCTTTAACTTCTGCATATTCAAGCTTCACCTAGAAATCATGCCTATAGGGTGTTTTAATTTCTGCATATTCAAACTTTACCTAGAAATCATGCCTATAGGGTGTTTTAATTTCTGCCTAATTCAAACTGCATTTAGATACCATGTTTATAAGGTTTAACACAAGTTTATGCATTTAGATACCATGTCTATAAGGTTTTTGCAATTAGATACCACGTCAAAAAATCAGTAATGCATAGAAATCATGCCTATAGGGATTCTCGAGCAATTTTGATCTGTTTTCATTCACATTCAATGATAGATATAAAATTAGTAATAGTAGATTCTATCATCCATAGAACCTGTAACCAATTTTTTTTAATTTTGTTGTACGTTCTGTATCTCTTTTAATAATCTAAGTCCCTCGCTTAACAAGTTCAACAAGTATGTATATAGGACTTTAATCAATTCATTTCGAGCCTCACTATCTCATCACATTCTAAAATCAGTAGATATCATACTTATAAGATTCCGTTTAAACATTTTGGGAAGCCTTAGAGTAATAACTGTGAACTGAATCTGTTTCTATTAATCATTACAACTAGCAGGCAGGCCTGATTCGGACTTCCTATCTTAGTTATGCAATAAACCAATTTGCCTCAATATTTTAAGTCCCTCGTCTTTGGTATTTTAAATCAAACCTAAAAGTATGTGCAAGTCATGATAATTATGTGCTTTCTTTGTTTAAGGGGGTATATATGAGCCTTTGTTTGTTTATATGCTTCCCCCCAAAATATGCAATATGTGTTTTGTATGTCGCGTTAGAGTTTTTACCTTTGAAACTTCAAATAAGCTTAATGTCGCTCCCTTTTTAGGGTTAGTAGTCCTAACTGCCTCCGGGACTGATTGGAGTGTGATGGGTAATAGCATGCAATAAGTAATCGAGACCGATCCGCACTTTAAATACCTTAACGGGGTGGGAAGGGTAGATATGGATATGATGACCATGCGATAATGTCACGTGTAGCCCCTCATTGAGGATTGATTACCGTATATTATGTGGGATGATCCATATTTTTAATAAACCTAGGACCTCCCCCCCCCCCCTTCTTTACTCTTCATTTATTTTCTTTTAGTATTTTAACTCCTCATTTAAAAATTAGCCTTTCTAATTTTTCTTTCAAACTTTACTTACCTTCAAACCATTATGTGTTGAAATCCCCTCTTATTTGAGCCTTATATGCCTATATGCTAATTGCACCTCAATTCACAATAATTGTCTGGACGGGAACCACACTAGTAGATTCTGAGGGGTGTCTAACACCTTCCCCTTAGAATAATTTCAAGATCTTACCCTATCTCTGGTTATTCAAATCGAATTCTTTTGGTGTGTTAATGCACCTCAATCATTAGGTGGCGACTCTTCAAATGCAAAACCCAGTTCCTAAAAGGAATGAGTTGTCCCTCCAAATGCCGTAAACCCGATTTTCATGGAGGAAAAAGGGGGTGCGACACCCTCTAAAGTATTTTTACCAAGGAGAAATCGGCCTCCTAGTTTTCACAGCACACGGATAGTCTCTGTGTTTCTTAGAGGGAAGTTATAAGAAAAAATTTTGACACTTCAATTCTCGATCTTCTGCAATGACGTCATGTTGATAATGCAGCTCCCCTTTTACAAGTGCCGAGGTGTTTTGCCTTTTCATTTCTTCAAGGTCACTCGAAATGTCTCGACTCTTCATTCTTCAAAATTATGTTATTGATATTGGTCTAGTTCCTACAAATGCATTGATTGCGCCTGCTGTTATGCTTTTCGAGGGCAGTAATAGCGCCGCCGGTTACTTTGCCTTCCCCCTATAAATGGGGCTTCTTGCGGTGAACATCTTGCTCAAACTTACTTTGATACCCATCTTTTATTCCTTCCTTGCTACCTTTTAGTCTTAGCCATCTTGCTATGTTTGAGTCTCGTGGCCTCAAGATGTTACATCGTGTGTGCCTTGGCCCAACTCTCGATCTCTTCTTGGTTGGATGAAGTTATGCCGCTGTGATGTTATTATCGTTGTTGTTATTTTTGTTACTGTTGTTGTTAGCTCGGGGCGATAAGGTAGAGGACAACTTCCTCCGACCCCGGGACATATTTTGGATTATGCACCCGCTGCTCAAGAGAGGGCTCAGGTTATACACCGCTGCTCACCCTCCTCCCTCGGCTCGGCGTGTTACACCCTTTTTGTATTCCTGGGGTGTGGCGGCAATCTCTACTGGCTGTCACCTCCCGGGCCGAGGTGACATCTCAAGAAGTGGGTTCAAGAATGGTAGTGCTGGAGGAGTTCATACTAGCCAAATTTTTGGACCAACCACTTCTTCTCTTCTTCTGGCCTCTTATTCATCATTTTGCTACTCTCCCTGCCTTTCTCTTCTGCATTCTTGCTTTTGAAGAATCCATTCCGGAAGAATTAGGGTGTCCCCAAGGGGATTGGATTTGGAAGATATAGTCTTTGAGGTCATACACCTGAGGGGATGATGACGCAGGTGCAAAATTCAGGGAATAGGCTAGACCCTTAGGCTCTTGTTGTATGCATATCCTTTGTATCTTTTTATTCTTATGTAAGGATCCCCCTGCAGGCTTTTGTAATCATATGTAAGGACCCCCCGAGAGCCTTTGTAAGCGATCACTTTTATAAATACAAAAATATTTCCCTGATCCCTTTCTCAGGCACTTGCTATATTTCTCCATATTTTTGGTAGCCTCGAATGCACGATCTTATTTGGTTTCCTATGATACCTACTTCGGACGCGAGCATTTTTCCTGACCTTATTGTTGGCTAAATGACTTTGCTCGGGGTCTTTCGTGTCTCCTCGAGTTGTACCCAAATAAGGCCAACAATTTTAGGCCGACGGGACCCTCTCTTTGTGTGAAGGCATAGATAATGTCCTCCAGCCTTATAATAACCTTTCGAGAAGAAGTTTGCCCGAGGACGTACAGACTAGGGACGCCGATAACTTTACGAAGGTGGTCTCCGAACGGAGGCTTGCCCATGCTTGGAACATTCTAGTTAGCAACCGGAGCTCATTTCGTACGAGTGTTTGTTAGAAGTGCCTATCTCTTCGGAAGCTGATTTCCTTTGGCAGTGGCCTTAGAAGCTGTAAGCCAATCTTAAAATTAGAGACGGTGCTGATGGCTAGTGTCTTTGCTCGGCTTAGGATCATTGCCGCTCTCCTCATCGAGGCTACTTTCGCCTTCGGGGGTCACCGTAATCTGCTGACTCCGTAGTGCTGATGGACCATGCTCTTAACGGCTATTCTTTTGGGGAATGGCAAAGATCGGGTACGGGTGTGTCACTCCGCTCAAGTGTTAACCGCTGATACTATACTTTGTAGGTGGCGTGCTCCATGTTCTGTCCGTTTACGGTGATGGCAGATTTAAAAGTCGCACCTTCCTTCCTCTGCCGCGTTTGTTCGGGCATTGTTTGGTATTGGATGATCTCTCAGGGGCCAGGCTCTGCCCCTTCCGGAGAGAGGGGGAGTTTGTAGGCTTCCTAGCTAAGGGACGATGGTGATAAATGAGATATGCACTTTGTAATGTGAGGGAGATTTCATTAAGGCGAGACGAGCCCGTGCTTTTAAGTGGAGCGCATCATCCGAGACTGCTGTCCCTGGAGTCCCTTATTCTAGAGCGGTCACTCTTTTGAGTGATTATGCCCTGGCTGGGGCTGGTTTTTCCAGGCCAAAAGGGTTGGGCCAATTGGAGTGCGCTCGGCCTTCGTGGAGATCCTTCGGTTTCATTTCGTGGTTGGTTTTATCATGATTCCTTTGTTGATTGGCATGGCCTCTTTCCAAGCCCACTGTCATGCCTCAGATCGAGCCTAAATTGGTTTGATAGGCTCGTGCTGTCGGGCCCTCCAAGTTGCATGGTAATAGTATGCTGAATTTTTTGATGGAGCAGGTAACCTTTCGTAGCATGCGCTTCGCTTATTTTGACCCTTAAGGTTAATCCCTTTACCTATCTTAGTTGTAGAAAAAGATGGAGGCTTTGGAGTACCTTAAGGGCAAAACCGACCATGTCAGGAATGCTTGCGGTGAATTGAGGACTTAAATCCAGGCTCACGCTTCAGAAGAGAAGGGTGTTTTGGCTAAAGTTCCCGCCTTCGAGGTCCGACTCTTATTGGCTTGTGATAGATAACGCTTTAGTTCAAGCAGTTATGATCACGGGGCTTGAATCTAAACTCCCGAAGGCCAGGGCTAAAATAATCGATGCCCCGGCTGAGACAGCATCAAGTTGAACCAAAGTTGATCAGGAGATGGTGATTCGTATAAAGGACACTCCCGATGCCCAAGCTGAGTTGAAGTTAGCCCTCGATCGTGAGAAGAGGATTGAGGAATATGTCCATTGTAGATCCCGAAGGGAGGCACTTGAGGAGATCAACGCTGGGGGCTTCGTTCTCTCGGGAGAATTTATTCGAGCGAGCGTGACGCTCGGTCCTTTCTTGCCGACGCCATAGAGGGTGAATCTGGGGGCTGGCAGGCTGTAGCCTTTTGGAGCGGGGTGCAGATTTAACTGTTTTCCCATTTTGTATTTGATATTTTTAGAGAATGTTTGCATATGGAAAGCACGCCCTTTGCGCATAATAAGAGAAAACTTGATGTTTTACTTTCTTTGCATCTTTTCCCCTATTGCTTTTTACCAGGCAGGTTGGTTTCAATGTTTGGCAGGATCTTCATAGGTTCAGAGCTAATCAGGCAAGCTTGGAGGTTCTCGAGTGCGATCTTCGACGTGAGCAAGCGTTGGGGCCTTTGTACTTTGCCCAGTTGTTTTAGGCTTAGTCTCCAAGTTAGGCCTTGACTCGAGCTTGCATGACCTTCCATCTTCTAAGCCTGCACGGGCAGATAGTAATTGTTCTCATTTCTTGTCCTTGGGATTTGCTGTTTTAACTATTTTGGGTTCAGCCTCCGAGTCGCGTTGAGACTCGACTTTTAGTTGACCCTCAAGTTTTTTCGTGCCTGCGTGGGTGGATGATGATTTCTTTTGTTGCCCGCCCTTGGGCGTTAGTTATCCAGCTTTTTTCGGGTCCAGTCTCCGAGTCGCGTTGCGACTCAAGCTTTAATTGACCCTTAAATTCTTTCCTTCCTGCATTTCGTTTTTCTCCCTTGGCCATTTGTTGTTTCAAATGGTTTGCGTTTAATCTTCGAGTCATGTTTCTACTTGAGCTTTACTTAACCCTCAAGTTCTTCGATTTTCAGGCCGGCGACAGTAGTTTTCACACTATTTGTCGTCAAGACCTTGCGATTTATGGCTCGGAGACTTGCATAGTTAACTATATTGTATCCGGTATCCAAATTGTGATACGATTCGAGCTCATTTTAATCCTAAAGTTATCAATTTTTAAGCTAGTGACAATCGCTCATACAATGTCTGATCATTGAGAGCTTTTAGTGTGTGGCTCGGAGGCTTGTTTAGCTAGCGATGATGGCTCTTACGCTTTTGATCGTGGGCTTTTTGTAGGCTTTGTTTTCCACTCATTAAGGTATTTTGAAATAATTTTTCCTAACCCATTGTTGGTTCCAAAGGAACCTCGATTTAAAGTCATTATCGATAATGTTTTGAGCACCTCGGAAGGTTCGTATCTTGTAGGCTGAGTAGGTCAAAGCCTTATGATTTGGAGCTGACATGGTCAAAACTCATTTTTGCCTGTTCAGGGAAACCAGTTTTAACCGGTTCTTTCCGAAGTATATTCGATGTAATGGCCTATGATTTTGTTTAGAAACGGTCGGGCGTCCTGAGTCGTGTTAATTTGGTTGTATCGGCCACTTTGACAGTAGTCATATGTGTTTGGCGGAAGCCATTTTTGATCCTGAGTGATAGTTTAGGCATCTACACCGAAGGTATGCCTTTTAGGGACTCTTACAAATATGACATATAGCCTAAACTTCGGGAGTTTCATGCTTGTTGAGGTCTTACAGTTTTATCATACCTGTTGAGGTCTTACAGTTTGTCATGCCTATTGAGGTCTTACAGTTTTATCATGCATGTTGAGATCTTATAGTTTGTCATGCCTGTTGAGATCTTACAGTTTTTATTGCTATGCAGGATAGATCTGGTTACGCCAAGTCTGCCCCCTCGTGGTCTTATAGTTTCGGGTTTTCCTGTACATGGCGATTGGCAATAGTCTCTGAGTTATCGAGTTTTCTTAGGCTCGAAGGTCGTTATTCGTGAGCTTAGAGCTGCCTCATCGGGGCCTTATGAGCTTGGAGTTCCAACCCTAGGGTCATGCGGGTGCCGAATTGTTGACGCTAAGTCTCCGAGTATTTCAGGATGCATTCGATGGAAGAGCCTTAGCCGTGAGCATGTTGAAATATCCTTTTCTGAAGTGCGAGGTGCTGAAGTTTTTGCGATTTCAGAGTTTTAACCTGGAGGCCATCTGAGTGTTTGAACTGGTGGTGTTCTTTCCCGAGTTTTTGGGATGTTTTTGGCGAAAACATTTGTTACCTCACTCCGAGAAGGAGTCTCCTCCTTTTCTTTTTTTTGACAAAAAGATATTTTTGGATAGCTCAATATAATAGTACATGTTTTCGCCGACGGGGCCTGACTATACCATTCGGTCCAATACATTGTTTTCCTTTAGGTACCTTATTTGGCACCTAAAAAACTCCTTCGTGCAGCTTCCTGGGGGAATTCCCCTCGCTATTCAAAAGTCGGTTGTAGGGGAAGTTTTAAATATTTTGCTGATTGCCCTTTAGGCGGCTCGCAGACATTGTCTCGTTAAAAACCTTGCCGGTAAAAACCCTTCTTTTGGGATAAAAACTCGATCGAAGGAAAAGAGTGCAAGAGGTGCATTTTTAAAGCCCTGTGGTCTTCCTATGGCGCTAGCATTCCGATAGCTCCGGTTGAGGGCCTGCACTAGGGTTAATCCTAAATTCAAAATAAAAAAGGGAGATGATTGTACCTTGAAGTGAGATATGTTGGCGATGCCTCAGAATTGGTTTGTTATAATCTCCTGGGGAGAAGATGCGACATGGATTTCTACTTCGCCTTTTCAGGCCCGATCGAGGGTGAGACCCGACTCACCCTTTGGTTTATTTGGGGGCAGAGGTATGAGCATTGGTAATACGTCGTGTATTGAGAACATTTCCCTTTCCGCGTGTTGTTCCCCGTAGACGGTCTTAATCCTGTCTTTTGTTGGGAATTTTATTATCAGGTCAAGGGTCGATGGTAGTGCTCTCATGCAGTGTATCCACGGCAGCCCAAATAAGGCGTTATACCTCATATCCCCCTCGATGACATGGAACTTGGTGTATTGGGTTGTGCCGGCCACGGTAATCAGAAGGATGATTTCTCCTTTCGTCATATCGCTCGCTATGTTGAATCCATTGAGAACCCGAGTGGCGGGCACGATTTGTTCGAGCAGTCCGAGCTATTCTATAACTCTCGATCTGATAATATTGGTCGAGCTATCTGGATCCACGAGTACACATTTTATCTGAAAAGACTTTACAAGAAAGGAAATTACCAGAGCGTCGTTGTGCGGTTGAGACAGGGCCTCGGTGTCCGCTTCGCTGAATGTGAGGGCATCTTCGGGGATGTATCCCTAAGTTTGTTTTTCTCTGGTGATGGATATTTTTGTTCTTCTCATCACAGGTTCCTGTGGGGCATCGACGCCCCCTACGATCATGTGGATGACATGTTGTGCCTCATTTGCTTCATTTTTCTTGGTCGCCTCCCTTTCTCGGAACTGATTTTTAGCTTGATCACTAAGGAATTCTCGGAGGTGTACTTTGTTGAGAAATCGAGCTACTTCTTCTCGTAATTGATGGCAATCCTCGGTCTTATGGCCGTACGTGTTGTGGAATTCGCATACTAAGTTGTAGTTCCTTTGTAAAGGATCCGACTGTATCGGTTTGGACCACTTAGCGTCTCTAATCTTACTGATGGTGAATACGATGTCTAACACATCGATGCTAAAAATGTATTCTGATAAGTGGGACGCATTTGTTGGCACCATGTTTCGATTGAACCTGGTCCTATTGATGAGCCCTCGAGGGACCTGTCCTCAATCCACCCTCCGATCATTGCGAGGTAGGTGTCTTGGGGCATTTCTCCTATCTTCTAGGTATGGCTGGTACCTTTCGTTGTTTGGTTTTGATTCTTTTGCCAGGAGTCTATTCGGGGATACTGAGTTCGAAGGGGCTCCCAACTGGTCGTCCTCGGTTTTGATCTTTGATTGGTACCGGTTATAGATGTCCGACCAAGTCAAGGCCGGATACACGATTAGGTTCTGCTTCAACTATTTTGAAGCCACTAAGTTTCGTTCGTTCAGGCCTTGGATGAAGGCTTGCATTACCCAATCATTGGAGACTGGCGGTAGCTCCATTCATTCCATCTAGAAGCGGGACACGAATTCCCCTAGCATCTCATTTTCTCTATACTTGATTTTGGAAACGTCAGACTTCCTCGTTGCTACTTTGATGGATCCGGCATGTGCCTTTATTAAGGAGTCTGCTAGCATGGCGAATGAATCTATGGAATTGGGAGTCAAGTTGTGGTACCACATCATGGCCCCTTTGGAAAGCGTTTCTTCAAATTTTTCAGTAATACGGACTCGATCTCATCATTCTTTATATCGTTGCATTTTACCGCGTAGGTTTAGGCAGTAACATGTTCATTTGGGTTGGTGGTACTATTGTACTTAGGAAGTTCCGGCATTCTGATCTTTTTTGGAATAGGCTTCAGGGCCGCTTCCTTGGGGAACGACCTCTGTATGAACTTTTTTGAATCCAAACCCTTTAGGATCGGGGGCGCACCCGGGATCTGATCGACCCTAGAGTTGTAGGTTTTGACCTTTTTATCGTTGGCTGCAATCATTTTTTCACCTGATTCGGATGACTTTGTAATTGAGCAATGGCCAACTGTTGTGCCTGCAATATCTAAAAAATAACATGAAGACTAAGTCCATGTTCTTCCTAGGCTAGGGTCTTTTGAGCTTCCTATCAGTCGTTGTACTGTATGCTTCTATCGGTGTGAGAGGTTTTGTCGACATGTTGTGCGTCCTGCGAATCCGCATCTGCTAGAATCGATCCAGACGCATTATCAGGATTTTGCGGTGGTGCTTCAGCGGTTGGGACATGCACGCTGTTTTCCCCATTATCTTCGAGGTTATCGTTTTTGACTCTGTTTATTGAGCCAGGCATTTTGACCTAAAATCAAAGGATCTTGGACAAGAAAAGGTATGAAAGATAATGTGCATTTGTGCAATGAAACCAGCAAGAAAATAATCATTATTATTTTTAGCTCCACGGTGGGCGCCAATCTATTTACCGTGAAAATGGTAACGATAATTAAATTTGTAAATAAGAATCTAAAAATACATGATCTCGAGCTAGTTGTTAAAGCAGATTATGCTAAAAATACGAGATATAATGATGAAATGCGAGCTAAACGGAGCAATACTTGAACCCGGAGACTTGCTGTATGGGCTTGTTTTACCAAGGGGGATATGGGCAAAAAGAGGAGTCGAGAAAACCAAGGAGCCTATTACTCGGGTGCAGGACCGGTCGGCGAAGGCCTGGGGGTAGACGTTTGAGTTGAGCTCGCGCTATCGGGGGAAGTCGGGAATGGGATAACAATTAAGATATGATACAGTAAGGCTCTCTATAGCCAATGTTAAGTAATGTAATAAAGAACAAGTAAGAAAACGATAAATATTGGAAGGCCTGGGGCCAGTGAGGATAAGTAATTTAGACATAAGTGAGAGAGAGAGAGAGAGATATTATTGCACTTGTGTAGAATGGTTGGAGCCCTCCTTCCAGGGTGTTAGTGACTCCCTTTTTGATAGAAAGGGGGGTCCTAAACTTAGTACAAAATACGTTGTGTGACAAAAGAAATAGGATGGAACAACTGGATAGCGTTATAACGTATACCCGAGCCGATATCGAACCGCTCGAATAGACCTGATCGACCCAGGGGGCATTCCTCGAGAAATTCCTACATTCGTCGGGACTTCGGCTGGCATTATCCTTGGCAGAGCATCGATCGATCTGGAGGGAAGTGAATCCCGGGCTTCCGGATTTACCCTCCGAAGTATTTTGTCAAGGATAAATCGGCTTCCCAGATTTCACCGCACACATACATATATTTAGTTTTGGCCTAGAGGGGCTTGAGGGTATCTTGGTGATTTTAGAAGAAAGTTTGGAAACCTAAAATTTCTAGTGCTAGTATAGTTCTTCATGATTACGGAGCAGTAGGTTGTTGTAAAATTGGCTTGGCCAGTACTGAATAGTGGCCACATTTCGTGATGGGGCATTTCCTGGGTGCTCATCACGATCGTGATGGACTGATCGCGATCACAATAAAGAAATGCGGTCAGAGGTTTACAAAGCCATTTTTCAGGATTTTGATATCACTTCACCATTTTTAGAGCTAGGAAGCTCGGATTGAGGAAATACTTAAGGAGATTTTCACCTACTTATTCAGTGTAAGTAATTTTCACTTGACTTTTGATTGTATAGTTTTACACCCCATGTTTTCATACGTAAGAGTACGTCGTAAGTCAATTGATGTAAGCTTCAAAATGTAAGCTTCTTTGAAAGTACATAAATAAAGTTAATCATATTACCTTGTAGGTTAAAAGTATTTATAATTATGAATAATGAGTACCAAGAGGGTTGGAAGTCTTAGAAGATAAAGGAATTGAAGAAAATAAGTTTCGTCGAAAGTCGACAAGTTAGGAGTTTTATGACATGTACTTTTGGGGCACGACTAGGGTGCTTAAGATGATAAGGATTTTATTTTATGATTTATTTTAGTCGCATAATAGTTGTGTGTTATATTTTAAAGTCTATCGAGTTGTGGAGCAAAAGTTGGCAAATGTCATCACAAGTTACATTAATAAATATGCTGAAAAATAGGTCAAATGTAGCAGAGTTTTTCTCTCAATTAATATCAATGACGTGGAAGATAGACCTATCAAATTGAAGATATATGAGTCTAGTTTACACCGCATTAAACTTTTCATCAATATAACATCATAATAAAGAGATATTCGCATTTTTGAGAGATTCCGCAGGCAGCCCCTATATGACCCACTTAGGCGATGGATGATGCTCCAACCTTTAAAGATTGGGGAAAGGCTCATTTGGGTTACTTTTTTGGGCACAAAAGGACCCTATACTCTCCCAAAACACTCTCAAAGTTGTCTCTATGATTATAGAGTGAAAACCAAAGATAAAAACATGAATCCAACACTAGAAATCCCGTGGTGCTTGCTAGATCATAGTTCTTCATCTTGCGACTGTTTTGGAGGCTTATTCAAAGTGATGTAACCTATTCATGTTATTCTTGTTGATTAAGGTAAGAACCATTCCCTCCTTAATATATGTATATATATTAGAGTTTCACGACAAAATACAAGTGTTTACACCAGGTGGAGATTTCAAGTTTTATCTGCTTCTAGAGGTAAGTAAATCATGTTCTTGGTTTTTCTTTAGGTTAATCATATACTGTTTGAGGTTTTTGAGTGAAAATCTACAAGATAGTAATCGACATGGCACAAGGAATCATATTCTTTTTTTTTATGTGGGCTGTGTTGAGGCTATATATATATATAGTTTGTTGTGGCTGGAAATTGTTATAAATAGTTTGATTATGTTATGACTGTTGTCGTTAAGCTTATTTATGTGCTAATTACGTTGATTGAAAAGGTAACATAAAACAAGAGGTTGACGATAAAATTTAAAGTGCTAGGCATGTGGACTATTTTTGAAGATTATTCTTGTGATGTTTTGGGCTGAAAATGATATGGTGAGCATACATATGATGTTATAGATGTTGTTGGAAGATTCATGGAAAAGGGATTGGAATCAAACAATATTTTATTAATCATGTTTGTATGCGGTAAAAATCAGAAGACTTGATTTTCGTTATCAAGACAATTTTGGAAGCCTTCCTCGAGACCCCGAGGATGGAAGGCCACGATCGAGTCTTCGGCCTCAGGGCTCATCGAGGTTTGAATCAAAGGAAGCATGGCCCGAGGCCAGGGTGAGAGAAGATGTCTCCGAAGCATAGGGCTACACCTGACAGGGCCGTTCTATCTATAACCTACTAAGATGACGTGCGATAGGCCGTCCCATCTTTCTACTCTTGTAAGTAATATATGCATACTTTACTGAGTACCCTTGCCTATATAAGGAGGACTCAACCTTCCTTGTAAATGACTGATATTGCTCCACTTCTCTAACAAGCAATAATATCTCTCTCTCTCTCTCTTTCTTCTAAGTTATCAGTATTCTTTGACCCCGAGGTCGCTCTAGCATTTTATTGTTCTTCGTCATTTAGTTCAAGAATTACGGTATAAAGCCTTACTTATATATATATATGCTTACCTATTATTCCCTTCCCGACTACCCTCGATAGGACCGAAATAGGCTCGAGGCCCGGCTCCGAGGTATCTACTGGCTTGCTCTAAGCCCGGGAATGTCCCCTCACTGGTTCAATTATCGTTTTGGCTAGCTCGGTCTTTACTGTTTACTCCATGTTTTAGCATTCATCACCCTTCCAAATTAGCTCGGGAATAGATCACGTATCCCATTTATAAATTTAATTGTTGTTACTATTTTCACGGTAAACAGTTTGGCGCCTATCGTGGGGCTAAAATTAATAGTGATTATTTTCTTGCTAGTTTCGTCACTTAAATGCACGATATCTCTCACACTTTTTCTTGCTCGAGACCTTTCGATTTCAGGTTAATGGTCAACTCGATAAGGGAAATCGAGGACGATAACCCCATAAATCGCAAGGAAAACAATGTGGCCATCCTAATAGCTGGAACGACACCGCAGGACCCCGATAATGCATCTAGATCGATCCGAGCATATATGGATTCGTACGCTGCACGGCAGGGTAACGAAGTCTTGCACTCCAATGGCGGAACCAACACACTAGCCAACAAGAAACCCGAAAAATCCCAGCCCCGGTAGAACGGGAAGTTGATCTTCGTGTTATTTTTAAAATGCTGTAGGAACAACATTTGGCTATCTCTCAGCTACAGAGATGCCCGGAGACTTTTGGCGCGGTAGCACCCAAAATATCTACTTGCTCCGAGCTAGTATCCAAGGTATCGGGCAACGATGAACCAACGACCTATCCTATAACGGTAAGGACGCTAGAGGACATTATTGAAAAGATCGACTCACACTCGCGGAGACTCCTACAACAACCGTCTCCCGGAGATACGATCCCGAGACTCATTTCGCGGAAGCCAGAAACAACGAAATTCCCTGGGGATGACAAGACCCCAAGTCCTCACAAGTACATCACCATTCACGCACGCCCGTTCCCGATAAGGAGATTTAAAGAAATTCCCCTAAAAGAAATTCCCCTAAAAGAGATTTGAAGAATGGATAAATCAGTCCCATCCCGATAAGGAGATTTGAAGAAATTACCCTAAAAGAGACCACGATGCGGCATCATTGTTCGACATCTAATCTTGGGGACCCGCTCATAGTACTAACATGATTCATGGAAGCACATGCCAACACCATCAAAACAATGCCAAAAGGGCCCAATGCACCAAAGGCCGAGAGAAGAAGAAGAAATAAATATCATGGGAAACTGCGCCCCGCTATCCGACAAAACAAACGAGACCATTCCCGGTTCTGAATAGTAGGGTGACACGGGCATGTGCCCAAAACCCAAACAAAGCATACCCGGCAGATCCGGAGCAATTCGAGCAAAGCTTAGTCGAATATACGGTCAAGGCTTTGTCATATACCAGGAACCAACACCAGACGCAAGTTAGAGCCGCGGGTAACCCTCGAGAAGCCCTCATTAGATCGGCATATCTAGGCAGATCCCCAACAGAGAAGCCAACACTGAACGAATGGAGCCATCATCCATATGGCACGAATGGGAGAGACGATCCGAGGTACAGCGCATCTCGCAACTACAAGGTAGTAGCCCAAAGACGACGTCTTCGAGGAACCTCTGATAGTACCGGATTCAACAAGACGCAATTGGAAAGGAAACCTCGCCTGCTAGAGCTCGACTTCAACGTTGCAGTTCTAAGCATAGTGGTCACCATAAGTAAAGCTGGGAACTCCAGGTGGATCAGATCTATTCAGCCAAAACCCCTCCAAGGAAATCATGGCCCACCACGAGAGTCACGAAATGCTCGGAGTTACAGACCCAAAAGAGCAGCAACTATGCTATCCAACAAAGGTGACCACAAAACATCGCCAAGCAAGTAAACCCGGATCCAACTCCAAGGACAAGGGGAAATCGAACAAAGCAGAGCTGGCAAGTTGCGGCACATCGTCACAACCATTAAATGATGGAGACACCCCACAAAGATCCGTAGAATGTAGAATGCAAGTGCCCATCACCAGGAAGGAATGACCCCAGGGAATACTCCCCAAGGACACCCTCTCGCTCAAGGAAAAAGATGTCGAGACTCCACCTCGGCATCACATTAATGTATGGTAATCTTTTCGTTTGTTTGAGTTCATTTTCAAATAAAACATACATTAATGATTACAGTACTGACAATGTCGGGCCAAACCCAATAAGACAATCCAGACCAATGTCGCCCTCATGCCGGACCATTAAATATCCCCAATGGTGGTTTCCACGACATCCAAATCGCTTCCCCTATGCGGCCCGCCTAAGCTCGAACTAATACGTCAAGTGACGCAGGATGCAGATGCTTTGTACAAACAACGGCGAATACGTCGACCAGGACACAATTCCTGCCCTACTCGCCCAAGGGTGTGGAACTTCATGATAGACGCGGAGCCAAAGCATCTGGCTACAAGCGACGAAAATAGATTCCTCGCCTTACACCCATGACCGGCGTTACCCTCAAATGAGGTCAAAGGGTAAGAGCACTGACGTCTTCGGCCCAGCCTGGCCGGATGAGGAATACGACTGCCGAGGGGCATACTCCCCAAAATGCAACATCCTTTTATCATTTCCTTTTTTCCTTTCTTGTTGCTAATCTATACGCAGGCAGGAAGCCAAGGCATTTGGTAGTTCTGGATCCCGCTCGAGGATCCGCAGCCGCCATAAGGCTGCCGGGAATTCTTTCCTCGATCGGGTTTATATCAGGAAGAGGGTTCCGCCAACAAGATTATTAGCAAAACTGCACATCCCCAGGGAAGGGACCCAACAAGTCCATGATCTCTCTCTCTATTTTCCAATATGGAACCATACAAGCACTTCAGATAATCAGGAGAGTCACACCCATGTAGACAAGACACACGGCAATAGGACAACATATATTTATAACTTATATTTTCGCCAAGCAATCAAGAATATTTTCCAAGCATTCGACGCCTCAAAGAAAAATATTTTGTCTTATCCTCAGCAAAAAACCTCTACATTAAATACGTCCCGAAACGCTCGGAGACTTAATTAATTCGGCACCCTCGCGAACCTAGGGTCAGGGTTCCGGGCTCACAAAGCCCTCGCGATATGACCCCAAAACTACAAAAGGCGATATTCAGTCTTCGAATGATCTGATATATTCGGAGACTCACCATGAGCAATTCGACAACTTGTGTGACCTCAGGATCGAAACTCCTAGCTTACCAAGCCCCCGAAAAAACATATCCTGGCTCACTAAGCCCCTGGAAAACAACTCCGAGCTCACGAGAAGCTGTCTTCAAGCAAACTCAATGACTCGGAGGCTGTCGCCAATCACCACGCACTGGAAAATCTGAAATTGTAAGACCCTAACGGGAAGCCTCGGCAAAACCAGATCTATTTTCTACAAACTGTAAGACCTCAATAGGCATGGAAAACTGTAAGACCTCAATAGGCATGGAAAACTGTAAGACCTCAACAAGCATGATATAACTGTAAGACCTCAACAGACATGAAAATCCCGATATTTAGGCTATAAGTTGCGTTTGTAAAAATCCCTAAAGGGCATACCCTCGACGTGGATGCCTAAACTATCACTAAGGGATCAAAAATGGCTACGGCCAAATGCATACAACTACGGTCAAAATGGCTAACACAACCCATTAAAATGCAACTCAGGGACAGCCGACTGTTGCTAAAAAATCCTCCGAATCTACATCGAAAAGAACCGGTTAAACACAGGCTTCCCTTAACAGGCAAAAAATGAGTCCCGACCATGTCGACTCTAAAATTGCAAAAGCGTCGATCTACTCGACCTATGGGCTATGAACCTTCTAAGGTGCTCAAAACATCGTCGACTACGACTTGAAATCGAGGTTCTTTTAGAACCAAGGACGGGTCAGGCAAAATAATCAATAATACCTTAACTAGAGAAAACAAATCATACAAAAAGCCTACGGGCCTCACATCAAAAAGCGTAAGTGCCATTGTCGCCGGCTAAGCAAAGCCTTCGGACCTCACACCAAAAGGTCTCTACGACCATCAGCTTGAAAACTGACAACTTGAGGATTAAAATGAGCTCGAATCGTAACCCAATTCGGATACTAGATCCAAAATAGTTAAACTAAGCAAAGCCTCCAGGTCTACTATCAAAAGGGTCCCTGCGACCGAACAGCATAATCGCCATTGTCGCCGGCTAAGCATGCCTCCGGGCCTCGTACTAAAGGGTCTTGATGACTAAGTAGCAGAAAGGCCACCATCGGTAGACAAAAACTCAAATAAAATTTAAGGGTCAATTATAGCTCGAATCGCAATGTGATTCGGAGACTGAACCCGAAAATTCCCTAGCCCAAACGGGCTTGAGGATAAAATAAGCTCGAGTTAGGATCCCTACTTAAAGACTGGACGTGAAACTCAAGCCTAAAGGCTACTCCAGGATTGAATCGGTTCGGTCCGGTGGGAAAACCCCAACGATCAAAGATGCAAAAATTACAAATTACTGAGCTCCCCCTTTCTTATTATTTATATATCGATTACAGGGCACAATCTCAGTCCACATCATACGATGGGATCTATATATGTATATACACAACAAATAAGGAAAGGAATGCTCATTCCCCCTTTATTTCCCTTTTGGCAGCTACGGCCCCTTGGCCTCCCCCTCATCATCAGATATTAGAAACTTGGCATCAAACTCGGCTCCCTCGGCATGTTTGATCTTCTCTGAGAGATCGAAACCTCAATCATGAATCTCCTCGAGGGTTTCCCTCCGAGATTTACACCTCTCGTACTCCATGCTATTGCCTGCAAGATCAAGGGCCTTCTTCAACTCGGCCTTAACAACGGCGGTTCTCTTTGAATAAGCAGGTATCTTTTGCCCCAAATGGATTTATTACGACCTCGGCCCCGGGTGTCTGCCACCTCGATTTTCACCCTCGATATCTCAGTTGAGAGCCTCGCGATCATCTTCATCCGAGCTGAATCGTCTGCGCGAGCATTCTGAAGTTGCGCCTCAAAACTGGATGTCGCGGCTAGAACTTTCTCTTTAGCCCCCAAATAAGCGCTAAGGCATTCTCGCAGCTCAGCAAGTTCGTGGTTGGCGGCACCAACCTCGCCCCAGAGTTGCTCCAGCTCATCCGCTTTACCTATCAACTGGAATGGCAGCACTTCAAAGATCGGCAAAGATAGAAAAGGAGATGTGAAGGAAATACGAGCCAACAAGGCGAAATACCTATTTCTCCAAGAGGACCTCCCGGGCACGACTTCAATCCACCTTGTGCCTTAAAGAAGCGAGATCGCTTTCCTTTACCACGCATAGAAGCTGGAGGGACCTTCCCCTTTATCAAGCCTTCTACAGATGGGTCTCGCGACAAAGCAGCTCAGTTTTGATCCTATTAAAAGCTTGAAAAGAAGCCAAGCGCATGAAGAAAAAGGAAGGAAATACCGGGCCGAAACATCTTTATCACGAGCAAGAACACACCGCAAGACCAGAACGATGAACCTTACCAAGGGCCAAAGCTATGTCCAATAGAACTTCGGTCCCGGAAGAACTGGCCGACCGATCGAATCATTTCCTCTCAGCTATTGTGGAGAAGGTGCCTCATCGCAAGCCTCCACACACCACAGAATATCTTTTTTTTTTTACCAGCACTCCTCAATTCTTAAACAGGCGATCTCGCCTCGAACGAATTCCCGGTGCCTGCAGTAGGGAAACCGAGCAGATCAGCAAAGAGGAGGCCGCCCCCGAAAAAGAAAAGAGAAGAGTGTGAAGGGAACGCCAGACACCTACTATGATAATTTACCTCCCACCTCCCTTTTGAAAGATCTCGCCACCGGCGCCTATCATGAATCCAGCATGCTGCTAGTCTGCAAGACCATTCGACCAAGTGCAGAACCTCATCAGGCAACCAATGAGAAGCTACAAACAAAAGACGGGAAGAAATCACTGTGAGTCCTATCTCGTATGAAGGAAAGAAAAGACAGGTCGAACAAAGAGCTTACGTGTGGAACTCCATTTCTCAGGGAAAGGTAAGAATTCTTCGGGGATAACGTCGGTTATCTGAACTTGAATAAACTGGCTCATCCATCTGTGGTCTTCATCCTCTTGGCCGTCGATCATGGCAGCTCTAGTATACTGGCACTGGAGATCAACCAGGACTCGAAAGCGCAATGGTCGGTACAACTTTATGAGGTGACTAAGAGTAAAATCTATCCCAGCCTTGTTAGCAAAGTATCTCATCGACCGTACTATGCTCCAGAACAAAGGATGAACCTGCGCTAGTGTTACTTGATACCTTCTACAAAAATTGAGCACAACCCGGTCCAGGGAACCTGGCTCGAGCCCGATGGTGTACGCACTCAAGAAGCCTTCGACGAACATCGTAACATTCTCCGCAGGGGAAGGGGCTTGCAGGATCACGCCTTCCCCCCATCTATATTTTCTCCTGATCTCCTTGAGGTTCTCCTCTGCCATCGAAGAGGCAATCCTCGACACATGCCCCCGGTGGCCCAGAACATTCGGAGGTTTTCCCAGCATAGCAACGCCTCTGGAGGATGTGCGCTCCAGGCACCGCTCCCCTGATGTCAGAGAAGGGCTGATATCACCAGCCAAAGGTGGAATACAGGAAGAAGTACCCTTCGCCCGAACATCAGACATCGAAGAAGCGTCCATGAACACAACAAAATAATAAGGAGAGGAAGAGTATCCAAGCAGAAATTGCCTAGCTCTACAGAGAAGATGAGCCTATCAAATAAGAAAATTCAGTAATCATCGCTTGAGGAAGGAATAGACGAATATATAAGGGCCAGGCAACAACCGACCAAATTTCCCAAACAGGACAATTAATTCTGGCCGCGTTAACATCACACTCCCCTTGGGGGATACAATGACGGAATTACTCCAGACTCCCACGTGTTTTGTGAAATTAGGAGGGGGGCCCTGGGGAATCTCCGATGTTGGTCCCCCGAGCTCACAATCCAACCTCGGCTACAAAACACAAAAGATCTCCGAAGGCCCATTTACCCAGTGCTCTGAAGCAAGAGGAACTACCGAAATAAGGGCTGGGGGCTCAGAGAAAACACCTCGCCACTATACTCTTCGCCCTCATTGAGAATAATTAGACTCTCCAGTTCCTCCTCTGTCTCACGGGTCTTGTTCAGATCAGCAGATAGCTCGAAGCCCTGAGCCTTGAGTTCTTCCAGAACCTCCCTTTTCCCTTTTGCCTGGCATGATCAACAGTACGAACCAGTTTCTGCTCGGCTGTCAGGGAAATGTCACGAGCCATTGCATGCGTCGTGGCCGCGTATGCCTTGTAAGGATCGGCATCTCATTCCACACCAAGCTTAGCCTCGGTCAAAACATCGATCTCCTTGCAGGCGTCCGAAAGAAGGCTCAATGATGTCGACAACTCCCCAGTTGCATTTTTATTCCACTCCCTCAGCTCGGAAACCTCCGTTTCCAACTCGGCGATCCTCAAGTTTCCCTGGTCAACCTTCATTACAAAGCAAGGCGACGAATATGTGAACATTAAATACTTATATAGATGCCGAGCAGAGGAGCAGATATGAAAGAAAGAAGAATAATACTTGTGCAGAAAGAGCAGTTTCATCCCGTAGTGCCGGCTCTAAAGTGGCTCGAAGATCCTTTACCTCCTCGCCTCCCCGGATGCCTCGAGACTCAGAATCTTGCAGTCGTAAAGCAACGTCATCACGCTCTTTCTCGCAATAAGCGACTTCCCCATGGAGTTGTGATATGACACGATCGTATATCTCTTTGCACTACATCATAATAAGAAAATTGAGAAAAGCGATGAATAACGCCCAACGCGAAGGGAAACACTCAAAGAAAAAATTTCACCTGCCGTAGGGATTTCTTCGCTACATCGACGACATCAGTTACGTCAAGATAAACCCCGTTAGGTACGTCATCGAGGATGTTGGCAAAAATACCTTCCTCTCCTAAGGAAGTATCGGCCGTTGCACCAACAATCCTCCTGGCATCTCTTAATTTTCTCGACGAGACTGAACAGTTGCGGATAAGGTCGTTTGGGTTATCAACCACGTCGAATAGCGGCCCATACCCTGGGAAGGCTCCGAACTCCGTCCCATCTGAGCCCGTAGCCCTGCTGGCAGAAGCTACTTTAAATATGGCCGAGCGATTCGAAACCATATAGGTGTCCTTACCAACAGGCTCCGACTTCATAAGCTTGCTGGCCCTAGACGTCTCGGACTCAGCAGCCTCTGACCGGGGAACCTACGAACCCCTCTCATTGGTCCTCAACATCCTTCTCAGCGAATTGCTATCATCACCTTCTTCCCCGCCTACACCGGGATCTGGGTCAGAGCTTGGGACAATATCTTCGTCAGGCCGGGCAGCTGCCACTCTTGTTTTCCTTTTTTTGCCCGTGCCGACTCCCAAGGCCCCCTTTTCACCACCAGGGGTAGCCTCATCAACATCTTTTCCCCAAGGCCTGCTTAAACACGATGAGTGGAGCACAAAGGGAATGCAAAATACAAGATACATACAGAAAAGAAACCCCACCATGGTTCTTGGCCACCCAATGTCTATTGTCCACGAGGTCCCAAGATCAAAGATGATACGGAAACCTTCTGTCCAAGCGCTCTATCCACCTCGCCATGTCTGGAACCTCCTCAGGATGCCAAGGACAAGCTGGAGAAAGTCGTCGAGAGGTTATTACAACGCACGAAAGAAAATTTGAGGAACGATTAAAGAAAATATATACTTACGCTAAAAGTTCCACCGTTCGAGAAAAGGCATCCATTGGACTGGGATAATGTTCGAGGTGTGCACCCAAACGAACCTGCTCATCCACCCCGGTCCTTCCCCTTATCGACGCTTGAAAAAAAAGGTCTTTGGGACCGTTGCCAAAACTTGATCAAGCCTCGGTACAACCGAGGACGGTATTATCCGATCAGATGGTTGAGAGTGAGAACTTCACCCGCAATCTCCTCAGTAAAACGCCTAAGCATCAGCACAATCCTCCAAAAGGATGACGAGATCTGGACAAGGGTCACTCGATACCGAGTACAAAAGTCAAGGATAACCAGGTCGATGTCCAAGGGAGGAGATTTCACGGATTCGTCGGGACCAAGGGTGAACGGGTAGGTGTATACGCAAAGAAAGCCTTCCTTGAAACTGGTAATATCTTCACACGAGGCAGGAATTCCCACTGTCACTATTTCATTCCATCGGCAATCACTCTTCACTTTTTCGACATTAGCCATGACACTAATAGATTGAGACATGTGCTCATATCGGCCTAGCTTGGATGTGGGAGCCTCGACATTGAAATCCTTCGACGTATCATGCTCGGAAGGGATCCACTGCTCTAGAGGAGGGGCCGACCTATTATTACCCCTGGCCGACTGGGACGATGATGCAGTATTATTCTGACGGGATACCATCCCGGAAGTCCTGACCATAAATAATGAGGAAACTCTTCCGAAAAGAAAAGGAGAGAAGGATGAAAATATATTAAATAAATTGGGATTCCGGTTCACAAGCCTATAGGAAGGGTAAAGATGAGAAACATTTTGTGATCGGATCGTTTTATAGGATCTAATTGGGGAAACATAAGGGACGAGCCTGCAACAGTTCGTGAACTCCTCCATCGTCTCATATAATGGCAGTCCCACACGATTTCCGGGGCTATGGCATTTAATGCTCTTACGTGAATGACATCATGGAAAATATGACCTCGAGGCTACAAAGCTACGATTAGGTATCGTTTCCTATCTCTTCTATATAGGAAACGCGAAGAGTATCTGTATGCGGTAAAAATCAGAAGACTTAATTTTCACTATCAAGACAATTTCGGAAGCCTTCCTCGAGACCCCGAGGATGGAAGGCCACGATCGAGTCCTTGGCCTCAGGGCTCATCGATATTCGAATCAAAGGAAGCAGGGCTCGAGGCCAGGGTGAGAGAAGATGTCTCCGAAGCACAAGACTACACCTGACAGGGCCAGGCTATCTGTAACCTACTGTGATGATGTGCGATAGGCTGTCCGATCTTTCTACTCTTGTAAATAATATATGCATACTTTACCGAGTCCCCTTGCCTAAATAAGGGGGACTCACCCTTCCTTGTAAATGATTGATGTTTCTCCACTTCTCCAATAAGCAATAATCTCTCTCTCTCTCTCTCTCTCTCTCTCTCTCTCTCTCTCTTTCTTCCAAGTTATCAGTGTTCTTTGACCCCGAGGTCGCTCTAGCATTTTATTGTTCTTCGTCATTTAGTTCAAGAATGACGGTATAAAGCCTTTCTTATATATATGCTTACCTATTATTCCCTTCCCGACTACCCTCGATAGGCCCGAAATAGGCTCGAGGCCTGGCTCCGAGGTATCTATTGGCTTGCTCTAAGCTTGGGAACGTCCTCTTACTGGCTCGATTATCATTTTGGCTAGCTCAGTCTTTACTATTTTACTCCATTTTTATCATTCATCATCCTTCCAAACTAGCTCGGGAATAGATCACGTATTTTTAGAATCTCATTAACAAATTTAATTATTGTTACCATTTTTACGGTAAATAATGTTGATACTCAATTTTTCCCTATTTATATTTTATATGCAGGGTAACTTCAAAATAGCATATGTATGAATATATAAGCATATCCAAGTGTTTCCTTATTTTTTCCTTAATTTTAAAAGATTTTAAATCAATTTATTCCCCTATTTTATCCATAAAAATCCAATAATCATTTCTAAATTATTATTTTTGGTCATTCATTTGCTGAACTTTTATGTTTATGCTAAAATATAGCCAAGGAATTTTTTGCATATTTTTACAAAATTATTTAGTATTTTTAAGGCTAAAATTGTATAATTGCAACATGAGCCTCTTTTAGGATTAATTACGTTTATATTCATAAAACTTGAGTCTGGTATTTTTTAATAGTTAATCATGTGCTATAAATCATCTTAGTACTTTTAATTTATTTCCAGAAATTATTTCATTATTTTTTATAAATCAAATTGGAAAAATTGGCTATTTAAATATTAGCACAATTACATTTCAATTGTAGCCTAAATTTGACCCCAATTTGAATCCCAATTACCCTGGCCCAATTTCTATTAAACCCCGACCCAATTCCAATTTAATCTGACCCAAACCCACATTCATAACCCGCCCACTCGCCCGTTTTAATCCAGGTCGTTGATCATTCAAATCAACGGCCAAAAATCATCCTTGTCTAAATTAATTCTAAACGACCCCCTAAACCCTATCATTTCCCACCATACACCGCCTCTGAATCACTCCTCTCCCAAATCATCTCTACAACACCTCAAGAACCCTAGCTGCCGCCACCCTAATCTACCCTACTCCATTATTTTCCAGTGTCGTCTAAGACCTGTATCAGCCTTCCATAGCTTCTACGTATTTGGTTCTGTGGTCTCATGACCAGCATCTGAAGGGATTTGGTCCAGTCTTTGCTCGATGACTTTTCTCCAGTCATCTCTGACCTTTCTCTGGCCAGCCATGGCCATTCGAGTTAGACCTTTGACTCTCCTATTTAGATCGGTAGATTTCAAGGCCTTTCTCGTCGCTTTGGGTTCTTCTGAAACCCTAACCTCTAAGACCTTTTCGACTTCTTTTAGGTTTACCTTAGATCCATGCTTTCTATGAGTTTTTAAATGCCTTCTCGAAGCTTCTTTAATTTTGCTTTCAAAAAAGACTCTTCATCTTTTTCCGATTAAGGTTTTCCTTCAAGTACTTTTTTTCAAAATCTTTTCTCTGATATTAATGTGTCGGTAATTCTACTATATTTGTTCATGTCGTTCTCCTATCTCAGTTTTGCATGTTAAAAACCCTAACTTCTTTCGGGTTCATTCGAGTTTCTGAAATTGTTTGATAGTATTTGTTTGATTTATTCGTTTGTCATCCTCTAAGCTTGAATATTGTTAAAGGAAAACCTATGTCTGGGTTTGAAATTGCTCGTTTTGATACCTGAATTGATTTGAATTTCCTTTGTTTCTGCATCTCTTTTCTTTATGTGATTCCTCTAATTTTTGGTTCTTACTATCTTTGAAACTCGACTATGCTTGGAAACCCTAAATTTTCAGAGGGGTTTTCTCATCTGTTACTGAGAGACCATTTGCATGCTTCTGATATTCTAATATTTTTAATACTAATTCAATGAGACTTGACCTACTTGACTATCATGCTTCAAATGTTTGCTATCAACTGACTTTGTTCTACTATTGCATGTTGTTTCTCTTGCCAATAGTTTGGCCTTGCATGTCTATTGTTTGTGCACTCTATTTATATGCTGAGGTTCCTTCTTTGATTGATTCTCAATCTTGGGACTAATTTCAAAACTTTTCTTTTGTGAACTCTAATTTCACTCGCCTGTTAAAGTAATTCCTCCTTTTCCTTATTATTGCCTTGCTAAATCTGTTGCCCAAAATAAGTATTTCTGTACTTACACTCGATTGCTTACTTAATATTTTACTGCTTGTTTTATGGTAATATTCAGTCTATCTAGAAACTGATCTTCTTTCCTTATTTTGAACCTATTAGCCCCGTTAAACAAGTGATTCCTCAATTAAAGGGGAATCACTTGGTTGATTTATTTTAACTATTGTATGTTTCCATAGTTGTATTGAATTTTACCTATTACCTTATTTCTCACATGTTTCAAAAGGGCTATAAATACCCTGCCCTTCCCTTCCTTCAAGCAGACGAACATAAGGAATAAAAATACAAGAGTTCAGACACACTCTCTACTAAAACCTCTATCTTTTCTCTATTACTACTTGTATTGCTGCCTTACCTAGCCGGCTGAAAGCCAAGGCTAGGCTGTGGGAAGCTTGCTTACTTTTTCTCTATATTTGCATCTTTACTGGTATGTTCTAACTAATTTTTAGCATCAACAACAACATATTTCTGTATTATTTCTCTCACCCTTATTTGTTCTTGTTTGTATTTAATCAGTTCCATTATTAAGCATGTTGTAATATATCCTTTCTATTTTGAATTAATGTTTTTTTATAAATTCTATAAGTTATTTATTATGGCTTATGAATCCTAAATCCACATCCCCAATGTGTTTGGTATCTGTGGTTTGTTTGGGGCATGACAATATTGGACATTGCTGTGCATGACCCAAACCTGATCCCCTTGGGTTCATAACCTCCATGTCTTCTCTAGATGTTGTGTGTTCTGATTGGTTTATAGGCATGCCAGCACCATCTATTGTTGCGCATGCCCAAAGTTGATCCCTGCCTAAGTATATATGCTCTTTGCAATGGATTCCCAAACCCCTAACCCCCCTTTGTATGAAATTATTAATTCTGTGTTGTACTATTATTGTTTTCCCATCACCCTTTACCCCTCTCCTTTCTCCCCCCAGTATTAAACTCTATTCCTGCACTTCCACTATATTCTTAGACATAAGTTCTGCCCCTCTTGTGTGAGCCTTGCCTTGGACCCATGAGCTCCCTCTAAACTTGGACACATAAGGGTTGGCCCTTCCACACTGCACTCATCTCTATCTGGTTCTATGAACTTGGGTGTAAGCATTGCTCGTGGTCCTTTGAGACCCTTAGGGAACTCTGACACACCCAGGTCTGAGAAAGGCTTTGAAACAAATGGCATCCTAAGGCGCTTTATTCCATAACTCAGGGAGGAAGCCAAGAATCAGGCTTCCTCTGGTTGTAACTTCTTATTTTACATTTTTTTACGTAATTCAGCAAGTGATCTGTAATAATTTGTAATAAACACTCGGGGATGACTAGTGGAAAATGGCTGGGTAATTATGATGCTCAAGGGTAGAAAACATGCCTATAGGACTGCTTTTTTATTCTGCATGTTCAATTTGCATTTAGAAACCATGCTATAGGATCTTGCATATTCAACTCTGTATTCAGAAACCATGTCTATAGGATTTTCTTTAAATCCTGCATGTTTAACTTCACATCTAGATAACCTGCCTATAGGAATTATCTAAAATTCTGTACGTTTGTCACCATTTAGATATCATGTGCTTAAGATCCAATTGGTTATAATCTCGTATCATGTTCATAATGTTAATATCAGCACTTTCATAGAAATTATGGCTATAGGAATTCCCAAGTAAAAATCCTGCCTATTTCCATTTATTGGTTAGATATCATGTCTATGGGTTAAAATCACTCAACTAGATATCATTCCCATAGGGGGTTAAAATCATTAAACTAGATATCATGCCTATAGGGGTTTAAATCATTCAACTAGATATCATTCCTATAGGGGTTGAAATCAGCAATAGTAGATACCACCGTCTGCAGAATATGAAATTAGTCTAATTTAAAATCAGTATATTCTGAACCAGTTTTAAGTAGTTTAATCTCTCTTATTAACATGATTTAGCAAGCATGATTATAGGCTCTCAAACCGTTCATTTTTTTAGTTTGTTATTGCTTGTCACATTCTGAATCAGTAATAGATACCATGTTCCTAAGATCTCACCTAAATACTTAGACAAGCCTTAGGTAATAACAACAATAAAACTGAGCTCTCCTCTGTTAATTAGTAATTACCACAACTAGCAGGTAGGCCTGATTCGAGCTTCCTAACTAAGTCATGTAATAGACCAGGCCTGGCCTAACAATAATCCCCTTGCCTTAGTATATTTTCAGATTCAGACCTTGATTGTTATTTGAGTCATGCTATTTGATTGCTTTATTTGAGGAGGTATATATGAGCCTTCAGTGTTTTATGTGCTTCCCCTTTAATGTGCAGTCCTATGTGTTTTTGTATGTCACCTTAGATTTTTCACCTTTGAAACTTCAAAGTCAGCCTAATATCCCTCCCCTCTTAGGAATAGTAGTCTTAAGTGCCTCCGAGACTGATAGGAATGGGACGGGTAATAGCATGTAATAGTGTTCGAAACCAATCCACGCTTTAGTACCTTAAACGGGATGGGAATGATAGATATGGATATGATGACCGATGCGCTAATACCATGTGTAGCCCCTCTTTTGAGGAGTGATTACCGGGTATTGCATTGATCTGATCCATATTATAAATAAACCGGTCTAAAACCCTATAGAAATTCTACTCTATTCAAACTGTGCATGTATCATGGTCAAACCTAGCCGGATTAGTTATGTTGTCCACATAATGATACTTTAAGATAGCCTTTTCCAAAGTCCACTAGGCTTCCCTAAACCCAATTGGACATCACCACGTTTTGTGCATTTATTTGGAGAACTAAAATACGTCATGCTAATTGTTGGTATTAAATAGTCGAGCCTAGTGGGGGGGTAAGGGCCTAACCTTATTTGTCTTGCAGAAAAATGAGGCAAAAAGTCCCTAGATTCGGCATGGTCACCAACATCTATCCAAAACTGCTAAGCAGGTGGAAAGATCTTCACTCTAGTGATCAAACTCTCATTCGAAAATATCTGGGGAAATCTACCATCCTTTCAACCTAACAACAAGATCATAGAAGCTGCTACATTGTTCTGGGATTGTGAAAGGGTTGTATTCCGCTTTGGGGACATTGAAATGACACCCCTATTAGAGGAGATGGAAGGATTAGCTGGGAGACTCCAAGTCTACTGATGCCTGAGAACCGTAAAGGTAGGGGTTTTCTCAAAATAATGGGTTTAAAGAAGAATCTAGAGTTGACATGCCTGAAAGAATCCTACATCCCTTTTGACTATCTATATGAAAGGTACGGTCACAGGAAATCCTACCATACCTATCTTGACGAGTTTTCCATTACCTCGTTGGGGCACATTCATTGAAGGGTCTTTGTATTTATGTTTTGTTTCCTGGGGTTGATCGTGTTTCCAACAAAGAAAGCAAGGATCCACACCATGCTAGCCATGGTAACTAAAACCTTATGGAAGGGATTGGCGGGCAACCATTCAGCATCATGCCCATGATCATTACGGACAAATACCGAGCCTTAGAGAAGTGTCAACAAGGTGCAAGACATTTCGAGGGCTGCAATTTGTTACTTTAACTCTGGCTTAGGGAGAATTTCCAAAGGGGTGCATACCGACAAGAGATTCAGCGAAGGGATTGGGATGATCACATCGCTTTCCATCATCTAAAGCAAATGAATTACATGCCCAATATGTTCGCTCATCTAGAAGATGCCAAAGGATGGGTGTAGCTACTTGATAACCTAATCGAAGAACAGGTCCATTAGATGTTCGAGTGGTTTTCGACCGAGGAATTCATCACCCGATCCAAGAATGTACCTTTTCTGATACTGATCGGTCTGAGGGGAACATATCCTTATGTCCCTCTCCGAGTTATGAGACAAGCCGATAGAAAGCAAGTTATACCCAGGGTCGACAAAATGAGTCATTTTTTAGTTGACTTCCAGAATGATGATAGTCCTTACAAATGCCAAGCTCAGCATATGTGGCATTGCAAGATAATAATGGGGCGATATACCATCAAGCCAGACAGGTATCATGTTGGTTGTGCTCCTTTCTACTCAGGGTGGTTGGAAGACAATCACGATGGTCTGGGCCAGCCAGGATTTGCCCGTGGTCATAAAATTATAGATGAAAGGGCCGAGACATAGGTCAAATACAATCAACTGCGCAAAAGGATCCAGGAGTATAAAAGCGAACACCGCAAAATACAAGAATCCAACCAGAAGCTAATTGAGAAATGGAAGGACATGGTTGTCAGTGCTAACAAACGACTGGGATACTTGGAGCTGGGCATAGTGGAGTTGGAGAGAAAGTTCATCAAGAGGGTCGAAGATTGACAAAATATTGAAGGAACCGAAGACGGACACCTAGCCATGGCCTACCTATTGCTGGGACTTCGCGAGGTGGGAAAACTATTTGACGGAGCCAAGGATTCCGAATTTGGGGAAGGTCCTTCTGGGACCAAGTAGATAGGAATTTTTTCTTTTCGCTTTATAAAATGTAATAAGGCCGATGGCCATTAGTGATTTTCATTTCCTGTTTATTTAGTATCAATTTGGGATTCATCTATTTTTATCAATAAAATGAGGAATTTAGCATTCCAAGTTCTCCAAATCAAGTTGTCACTAGGCCTACCTCGGGCACAACGAGGCTCCCAAATTAGAACACGCTTTATATTCCTGCACTAACTGTTTAAATATTGCAACATTTTTTATAATCCTCACTAACTTGGTTACCTTTTTTGTTTTATTTTTGTTATTCCCCTCCCCAAAGGTTAGTTCGTGCACTCTGGCAACATCATCTTATTCCACAAGATCCAAGGGCCCTCAACCCACTCCTCCTCTAAGTCATGTTAAGAACAAGAAAAAGGGCAAAATGGAAGATTTGAACGTCAGAGAGGAGATCACAACATCAGAGGCTGTTGATAGCCATGGTATTCGGGTTCTCAATGAAAATATATCGCAACTCGAGCAGAAATTGTTGAAGTTTCAAGAAGAACTTGATCAAGTTCGGGATCTGGCCAATATGTCCTTCTCTCTCAGCACCCAAAACACCATCTTCCCCAATGGCCAAAATCCCACACCTCTACAAAAGCAACCAAATCATCCCACTATTCCAACAAAGAACCAATGCAATACTTGCCACACTCCAAACAACAATCCACTACTCATCCCCAAACCACAAAACTCCACAAATGACCATTTCCACACCCACACACTTGGCTACCACAATAATCCCATTTATATAGAGACTGTGCCATTCTCCACCCAACCTATTTCTTGCACCTCTGAGTTTGAGGAAAAGGATCTACTCATCAGGAACTTGGCTGAGGAACTTAAGAAATTAACTAGCCGAATCCAAGGCGTCGAAGGAAGTAAAGGTATTGAAGGGTTGAACAATGAAGATCTTTGCATACAACCAGATGTCGAACTACCAGAGGGGTACAAACCTCCCAAGTTTGAGATGTTTGACAGTACAAGTGATCCAAGGGTCCATCTGAGAACATACTGTGACAAGCTGGTCGGGATAGGAAAGGATGAAATGATCCGCATGAAATTATTCATGCGGAGCATAAAAGGAGATGCACTATCCAGGTACATCAGCCAGGATTCTAAGAAATGGTCAAGTTGGGTAGGTATGGCCTCTAATTTCATAGGCAGGTTCAGATTTAACACACAAAATGTGCCGGATGTATTCTACATTCAGAATCTGAAGAAGAAGCCTATAAAAATGTTTCGTGAGTATGCTACTCGCTGGAGATCAGAAGCTGCTAAGGTCAAATCTGCCTTATAGGAGGAACAAATGAACAAATTCTTTGTCCGGGCTCAGGAGCCGCAGTATTATGAACGACTAATACTGATTGAAAATCATAAGTTTTCTGACATCATCAAGCTGGGGGAACGAATTGAAGAAGGTATCAAAAGTGGTATGATTACAAGCTTCGAGGCCTTGCAAGCCACAAATAAGGCCTTACAGTCTGGCAGTGTGTCTAAGAAGAGAGACGTGGGGAACGTAATGGTTGCACAAAGGACCAAGTCTCGCCTCAAATACCAAACCTACCCTATACCTCCACTCACATATCAGTCAGCTCCAAACTACCAAGCCCCAGAACCAACTTATCAGTCACATCCACCTCCCACATATCGGCTTACCTCGCCCAGATATTCCCAACCCGCACATCTCTACCAAACCCATAATGCCCAACCATCTCATTACCAATCACCCCCGTACGCCAAAACTTTCCTAGGCCCTGACCTAACTTTGATCGGAGGTCCCAAAACAATACACAGCCATTGCCAAACCCATTGATCATCTATATGAGAGACTCAAACTCACCGGTTATATCACTCATATCTCTGCTTCAACCTCTGAGAACCAGGGTTAACCCAAACAAGTCTTGTGCATACTATTTTGACATGAAAAGACACGCCATCGACGAATGTCGCTCTTTAAAAGACAAGATACAGTCCCTAATTGATAAAAAAAAAGTTATTGTAGTGAAGGAAGTCGCTCCGAATATTCGCAAAAACCCCTTACCAGAACACAAAGGTGGGGGTCTTCACATGATTAAGATAGAGGATGATTAGGACCCCGAGAGATCCATCGGGTTGATCGTGGAACATAATGATCCAAAGAAGCCAGCAGTTACTCTCAACCCTATCATGGTCCAGATTCAACCGTATGAGGTCACTGAGGTAGATGTGTCTATTCCTTTTGAGTTTGAGGCAGCGCCATCAACAAAAACACTAGCACCATTTGAGGTTACAATTTTACTACCCAAGGAACATGTCCCATTTGAAGTAAAGGTAGCCGCACCAATTCAAGTGGCGATGACCACCATGCCGTCATTCCATACAAAAGCTATACCTTGGGATTATACGGCCGACGCTAGGAGGAAAGACAAAGTTAGGTTCAAAGAGACTATTGCAGTATAGGGTATAACAAGGACCGGAAGAGTCTATACCCCAGAACACTTAGCTGAGTCTAGTAAGAAAGCTTCCAACCGGCCACTCATCATTGAAACAGGTTCGGATGAGCTTTGGAGAAAGATATAGGCCAAGGAGTATTCGGTCATCGACCAGCTGAACAAAACACCAGCGCAGATATCTATCCTCTCTTTGTTGCAAAATTCTAAGACACACAAAAATACTCTGTTAAAGGTGGTGAATGAGGCATACGTGCCAAGTAACATCACTAGTGGAGAAATGGCCAATATGGTGTGACAGGTATTAGAAAGCCATAAAATCACCTTCTATGAGGATGAGCTACCACCTGTAGGGTTGGGTCACAACAAAGCCTTGCATATCACCGTGTAATGCGAAGACTACTTCATCACCAGGATCCTGATTGATGGGGGTTCCAGCCTTAATATATGTCCATTGATAACACTGAAGAAGTTGGGTAAAGGACTGCACGAGATAAAAGAAGGAGAAATCAATGTGAAAGCTTTTGATGGGTCCCAAAGGTCCACCATCGGTAAGATTAGCCTGTGTCTGCAGATGGACCAACCTGGTTCAAGGTCGACTTTCAAGTGATAGATGTGCCAGCATCCTACAACCTGCTACTAGGGCAACCTTAGATTTATGTTGCGAGGGTTGTAGCTTCAACAGTGCATCAGGCCGTAAAATTTGAATGGAATCACCAGGAAGTGATCATTTACGGTGACTATATCAATCCTATATACAGTCGTCAAACCATTCCAGCGATAGGGGGAAGAAGAAATCTAGGTGGAGAGACCTATCACCACATCGAGCGAGTCAATTTTGTTTACAAAGATAAATGGTGGGACAACAAGATCGAGAGTATATTGAATTGGAGTGGGTACAAACCTGGCAAGGGGATTGGCAAGAACCTCCAGGGGATTGCTAAACCTATAAAGCTCAAGAAGCACGGCACTATTTTTGGTCTGGATACGAGTACACTTGGGAAGAATTCAACGACTAGTCGCCATAATGGCGCGGTCCCTACTATCCACTAGAACAGCCAATACCGCCTTTGGAGCAGACTTTCCAACAGGCTGACATTGTTTATGGGACAGACGAAGAAGAAGCACTTGCTGCGGTGAAGTGCTTGTTCCTAAAAGACAATGACATGGATTGCTGTGTTGTTTTCGAGGAGGAGGGGGAGGAAGGTCCTTCCATACAAGCTATGAGTAGAGGAGCATACCTCAACAATTGGACCATCAGGACCACCAGAGCCCGGAGAGCCTCGGAGTAGCAAGGCTAAACAAGCATCATGCACTGTTTTTATTTTTACTAGATAATTTTTCTTTTTCGCATTTTTGATTTCCGCAATAAGATATTCAATGTTCAAAATAATTATGTAATTTATCAAAGCATTTTGATTTTCTTATAAATCAGCACTCATTATTATTTTTCTATTATTACTTTACTTATACAGCATTACTATTACTTATCTTGATGAACCAAAGATTGTGACATGCAATGAGACAACGCAACAAATAGACATTGATTCAGAGGAAGATGACCCACCAGAGGAGATCGTCAAAGAAGTTTAGAACTTTGAAAACAAAACTAAGTCCAACTGGACAAGACAGAAATTGTTAACCTGTGAGATGCAGAAAATGCCAAGGAAACACGAATCAGCATTCACTTATCGCCGTCAGAAAAGAACGAATACACAAAAATTTTGAAGGAGTATGAGGACATATTTGCCTGGTCGTATGATGAAATGACTGGTCTAAGTATATCTATTGTGGCCCATAAACTGCCAGCTGATCCGACATGTCCGTCGGTAAAGCAGAAGCTCAGAAAGCTCAAGCCAAATATGAGTTTGAAAATCAAATAAGAAGTCACTAAGCAATTCAAAGCTAAGGTTCTCAAGGTAGTAGAATATCCGACATGGTTAGCCAACATTGTACCAATACCAAAGAAGGACGGGAAGGTAAGAGTATGTGTCGACTACCGGGATCTCAACCGGACCAGTCCGAAAGACGACTTCCCTTTGCCAAATATACACATCCTGATTGACAATTCTGCCAAGCACGAGTTATAGTCATTTGTTGATTGCTTTATCAGCTATCATCAGAGCTGGATAGATGAAGAAGATGCTAAGAAAATGACTTTCATTATGTCGTGGGGAATGTATTGTTACAAAAAGATGTCATTCGGCCAGAAGAATGCAGGGGCCACCTACATGAGGGCCATGATTACCATTTTTTATGATATGATACACAAAGAAATTGAGGTATATGTGGATGATATCATCATCAAGTCCAAGAATTGCATTGATCACATGGAAGATTTGAGGAAGTTCTTCAACAGATTGTGAAGGTACAACTTGAAACCGAATCCCACAAAGTGTGTATTTGGGGTTCCTACCGGAAAGTTGATTGGGTTTATCGTTAGCTGCCGAGGAATAGAACTGGATCCATCAAAGGTCAAAGACATTCAAGAACTCCCATCGCCAAAGAACAAGAAGGACATGATGAGTTTCTTGGGAAGACTTAACCATATTAGCTGATTCATAGCATAGTCCACGGTTATTTGTAAGCCAATATTCAAGATGTTGAAGAAGGACGCCACTACCAAATAGACCAATGATTGCCAGAAGGCCTTTGACAGAATCAAGGAATACCTATCAACACCACTAGTCTTGGTCCCGCTAGAGCCAGGTAGACCCCTATTACTCTATATCATAGTACTAGATGGAGCCTTCGGTTGCGTTTTAGGGAAGCATGATGAAACAGGGAGAAAGGAACAAGCCATTTACTATCTCAGCAAGAAATTCACTCCTTATGAAGCCTAGTATTCACTTTTGGAACGCACCTATTGTGCTTTGACTTGGGTAGCTCAGAAGCTGAGACATTACTTCTGTGCCTACACCATGTATCTCATATCAAGGATGGATCCTTTAAAGTACATCTTTCAGAAGCCCATGCCCACTGGCAAGCTAGCCAAGTGGCAAATCCTGCTGAGTGAATTTGACATTGTTTACGTAACTCAGAAGGTGATCAAAGGATAAGCATTGACAGACAAACTTGCTGAAAACCTCATGGATGGAGAATATGAACCTTTGAAAACATATTTTCCCGATGAAGAGGTATAATTCATAGGAGAAGACATTGCAGAATCCTATGATAGTTGGAGAATGTTCTTTGTTGGAGTAGCAAACTTCAAAGGAGTTAGCATAGGAGTAGTCTTGGTGTTAGAAACTGGTCAGCACTATCCGGTGTCTACCAAACTCAGGTTCCCCTGCACCAACAATATGGTCGAGTATAAAGCCTGCATCTTAGGGCTCAAGATGGCCATCGACATGAACGTGGAAGAGCTGTTAGTGATCGGAGATTCAGATTTACTCCTACATCAGGTGCGTGAAGAATGGGCAACCAAGAACTCCAAGATACTCACGTATCTGCATCATGTACAGGAATTGAGAAAGAGGTTCACAAAGACAAAATTCTGGCATGTCCCCAGAGTCCAAAATGAGTTCGTCGATGCATTGGCTACCCTGTCATCTATGATACAGAATCCAGAAAAGAATTTCATTGATCCCATTCCCGTAAAGATCCATGATCAGCCAGCTTATTATGCCCAGGTTAAATAAGAGGCAGACGGAAAGCCTTGGTTTCATGACATCAAGGAATATTTGGCAAAAAGAGAGTACCCGGAGCTTGCCAATTATACTCAGAAACGCACACTGCGGAGATTGTCCAACAATTTTTTCCACAGTGGAGGAATCCTGTATAGGAGGACTCCTGATTTGGGACTACAAAGGTGTGTCGACGCAAAGGAAGCATCCAAGCTGCTAGAAGAAATTCATCTTGGGACCTGTGGTCCACATATGAACGACTTTGTCTTAGCAAAGAAGATACTCCGGGCTGGTTACTTTTGGATGACTATGGAAATAGACTGCATCCAGTATGTCTAGAAATTCCATCACTGTCAGATACATGCAGACATGATAAAGGTACCTCCGAGCAAGCTCAACATAACAAGCTCACCATGGCCGTTCACCGCCTGGGGAATGGACGTTATTGGGACAATCGAGCCTGCTGCTTCCAACGGACATAGGTTTATCCTAGTGGCAATCGACTATTTCACCAAGTAGGTCAAAGCAACATCTTACAGAGCCGTAACTAATAAAGTCATGGAAAATTTTGTCTGCGACCGCATTATTTGCCAATTCAGTATTCCAGAGTCGATCATTACTGATAATGGATCCAATCTCAACATCGACTTGATGAAAGCTATGTGTGAAACTTTCAAGATCAGACACAAGAATTCTACAGCATACAGGCCTCAAATGAACGGAGCTGTGGAAGCCGCCAATAAGAAATCAAGAAAATATTAAGGAAAATGATAGAGAAGCATAAGCAGTGGCACGAGAAGTTATCATTCGCTCTATTAGGGTATCACACTACAGTCTACACATCAACTGGGGCAACCCCCTATACGCTGGTTTATGGTACACAAGTCGTAATTCCCGTCGTAGTAGAAATTCCTTCCTTAAGGATAATACATGAAGTTGAGCCCAACGGTGCAAAATGGGTAAAGAGTCATTACGAGCAGCTAGATCTTATAGATGGAAAAAGAATGAATGCAATTTATCATGGTCAACTCTATCAGAACAGAATGTCCAGAGCCTTCAACAAGAGAGTCAAGACTAAACAATTCACACCAGGGCAGCTGGTATTAAAGAAAATTTTTCTGTATCAAGACAAGGCCAAAGGGAAGTTCTCTCCCAACTGGCACGGTCCATACATGGTTCACCAAGTTTTGACAGGAGGAGCCCTCATACTTGAAGAATTGGACGGAGAGATCTCGCCAAACCGATTAATTCATATGTAGTCAAGCGTTACTATGTGTAATCTTTATGTTTTTCCTATATGATGTAAATTGAACTACGCCTGACGTGATTCCCATTTAAGAGGGGATATGTAGGCATCCCTATTGTTTCAGTCACAATTCAATAAAATTTTCATTTTCCCCCCGAAATAAGAAACTGGGGCAGAATTTTGAGGAGGACCCTCAAAATTTCAAAGTAATTTCAGCCGATCTTCACACAAGAAGCAGTCAGAAGCATCAATCCATAAAACTGGGGCAGAATTTTGAGGAGGACCCTCAAAATTCCATAGCAAGAGAGATTGCAATGTCTCGAACCATGTCACAATCGTCGGTTCATGTCAAAGCTATTTTTCTTTTAATCACACATTTTTGTCATACTTTTACAAATTATGCTTGTTTATGGAAATTGCTTTGTTTAGCAATGTTATCCTAATGACACAGACGGTATCACCAGATCAAAGCCGAGCGAGTCAAGCAAAGCCCGCGGGGATACGAACTAACCTTCCCCATTACAAAACTCATGATCTTTCTTTGGATGCAGGCACAAGGATTGCGAAATCATTGAAACATATTGCACACTCATGAAAAAAACATCTTCCAAGAATACGATTCTCCGAACCATTGCACGTACCAACGTTTGCTATCAGCACGAACCCGTAATGTGGTGCATGTCACAATGCTCCCGGTAATTACAACACCGCAATCTGCTATCAGCTAAGAAAACTCTACTGTCATTTGTTATTTTATTTCTTACATAAGGCTACCATTCTGCCTCCCAACTTGCATAAGGCTACTATTCTGCCTTCCGAGGTTAAGTTCTACCTCTATCCGCATCTATATTGCATAAGGCTACCATTCTGCCTTCCAACTTGCATAAGGCTACCATTCTGTCTTCCAACTTGCATAAGGCTACTATTCTGCCTTCCGAGGTTAAGCTCTACCTTTATCTGTATTTGCATTGCATAAAGCTACCATTCTGCCTTCCAACTTGCATAAGGCTACTATTCTGCCTTCTGAGGTTAAGCTCTACCTCTATCCGCATTTGCATTGCATAAGGATACCATTCTGCCTTCCGAGACTAAATGTTATCTCTATCCACATTGCACGACTGAAAGATCGCCACATTGCATGGCTGAAAGATTGCCATGTTGCACGGCTGAAAGATCGCTACATTGCATGGATGTAAGATCACCACATTGCACGGCTGGAAGATCGCCACATGCTATTGCATCCTTCATGGGCTGAAATATCGCCAATTTATCCAAAGGCGCCATCGTTCGGAGGCACCATCCTCATAGCCCGAGAAAACCATGTCATGGCTTGAGGATCCTTTTCAATCTTTTACATATCATTATTCAAAGGCACCATGGTTTAGAGGTACCATTTTCATAGCCCTAGGGCATCATTTGCGAATCCTTTATTATACGCTTCATAGCCCAGGACATCATCGTCTAAAGACGTCATTATAACCGTCTGAAGACGACATTCATGGTCCGATGGGAATTTGCATCATGTCTAAATTTACGCACAATATATGCTTGTATTACTTATTTGTAGGTAAACCGGTAAGCAACAGTCGTCCCGATAGGAGCGTTTCCGCTCCAGTGCCCGCAGCCACATCAAACCTAACTGTTCCTGTAAGCCTTTCACTCACCCTAACCAAAACATTGCGTCCGTTCTTGGAATGTACATGTCGGCATACTCCGCCGACGGATCCTGAACTACATACGGCCTAACTCTTGTAAAACCAGGGATATGTAGGCAGCTCAGAAGCTAGAGCGCGGCCTATCTTCTTCAAACCATTTCGCTCGGTCAAAATTTAGCCATCATATCTTTACCCGACAACTCTTTCATCCTTCTCGGGTAAAGAGGGGCAGTTGTTCATACCCAGTTTTTTCCTATATATATTTTATATGCAGGGTACTTCAAAATAGCATATGTATGCATATATATAAGCATATTCAGATATTTCCTTATTTCTTCCTTAATTTTAAAAAATTATTTTATCCATAAAAACCCAATATTATTTCTAAATTATCATTTTTTGGTGATTCATTTGCTGAAATTTTATGTTTATGCTAAAATATAGCCAAGGGATCTTTTTTGAATATTTTCACAAAATTATTTAGTATTTTTAAGGGTAAAATTGTATAATTTCAACATTAGCCTCTTTTAGGATTAATTATATTTATATTCATAAAAATTGGGTCTGGTATTTTTTAATAGTTAATCATGTGCTATAAATTATCTTAGTACCTTTAATTTATTTCCAGAAATTATTTCATTATTTTTTATAAATCAAATAGGGAAAATCGGCTATTTAAATGTTAGCCCAGTTATATTTCAATTGTAGCCTGAATTTGACCCCAATTTGAATCCCAATTATCCTGGCCCAATTCCTATTAAACCCTGACCCAATTTCAATTTAATCCAACCAAAACCCATCTTCATAACCCGCCCACTCGCCTATTTTAATCCAGGCCATTGATCATTCAGATCAACGGCCAAAAATCATCCTTGCCTAATTTAATTCTAACTGACCCCCTAAACCCTATCATTTACCACCATACCCGCCTCTGAATCCCTCCTCTCTCAAATCCGCTCTACAACACCTCAAGAACCCTAGCTGCTGCCAACCTAATCTACCCTAATCCATGGCTTTCCATGGTCATCTAAGACATGTATCAGCCTTTCATAGCTTCTACGTATTTGGTTCTGTGGTCTCATGACCAGATTCTGAAGGGGATTGGTCCAGTGTTTGCTCAATGATTTTTCTCTAGTCATCTCTGACCTTTCTCCGACCAGCCATGGCCATTCGAGTAAGACCTTTGACTCTCCTATTTAGATCGACAGCTTTCAAGGCCTTTCTTGTCGTTTTGGGTTCTTCTAAAACCCTAACTTCTAAGACCTTTTCGACTTCATTCGAGTTTCTAAAAATTTTTGATAGTATTTTTGTGATTTATTAGTTTATCATCTCTAAGCTTGAATATTGTTAAAGGAAAACCTATGTCTTTGGGTTTGAAACTGCTCGTTTGGATACCTGACTTTATTTGAAGTTCCTTTATTTCAGCATCTCTTTTCTTTATGTGATTCCTCTGATTCTGGGTTCTTACTATCTTTGAAACTCGACTATGCTTGCAAAACCTAACTTTTCAGAGGGGTTTTCTCATCTGTTACAGAGAGACCCTTTGCATGCTTCTGATACTCTATTTTTTTTTTACTACTGATTCAATGAGACTTGACCTACTTGACTATCATGCTTCAAATGTTTGTTATCTACTGACTTTGTGCTACTATTGCATGTTGTTTCTCTTGCCAAACTTTTGGCCTTACATGTCTATTGTTTGTGCTATCTATTTATATGCTGAGGTTCCTTATTTGATTGATTCTCAATCTTGAGACAGATTTCAAAACTTTTCTTTTGTGATCTAATTTCACTCGCCTGTTAAAGTAATTGATCCCTTTCCTTATTATTGCCTTGTTGAATCTGTTTCCTGAAATAAGTATTTTTGTACTTAGACTCGATTGCTTACGTAATATTTCACTGCTTTTCTATGGTAACAATTAGTCTACCTATAAACTGATCTTCTTTCCTTATTTTGAACATATTAGCCCAGTTAAACAAGTGATTTCTCAATTAAAGGGGAATCACTTGGTTGACTGATTCTGACTATTGTATGTTTCCATAGTTGTATTGAATTTTACCTATTACCTTATTTCTCACATGTTTCAAAAGGCCTATAAATACCTTGCTCTTCTCTTCTTTCAAGCAGACGAACACAAGGAATAAAAATACTTGAGTTCAGACACACACTCCACTAAAACCTCTCTCTTTTCTCTATTGCTACTTGTATTGCAGCCTTACCTAGCCGGCTGAAAGCCAAGGCAATGCTGTGGGAAGTTTGCTTACTTTTTCTCCGCATTTTCATCTTTACTGGTATGTTGTAACTAATTTTCAGCATCAACAACAACATGTTTCTTTATTATTTCCCTCACCCTTATTTGTTTCCTGTTTGTATTTAATCACTTCGATTATTAAGCATGTTGTAATCTGTCCTTTCTATTATGTATTAATGCTTTCTTGTAAATTCAGTCAGTTATTTTTTATGGCTTATGAATCCTACATCCCGATCCCCAATGTATTTGGTATCTGTGGTTGGTTTGGGGAATGACATCATTAGACATTGTTGTGCATGACCCAAACCTGATCCCCCTGGGATCATAACCTCCAAGTCACCTCAAGATGTTGTGTGTTCTGATTGGTTTATAGGCATGCCAGCACCATCTATTGCTAAGCATGCCCAAAGCTAATCTCTGCCTAAGGAATGGATTCCCAAACCCCTGACCCCCCTTTGTATGAAATTATTAATTCTGTGCTTTACTATTAATGTTTTCCCATCACCCTTTACCCCTCTTCTTTCTCCCCTCAGTTTTAAACTATATTCCTGCACTTCCACCATATTCTCAGACTTAAGTTCTGCCCCTCTTGAATGAGCCTTGCCTTGGGACCCATGAGCTCCCTCTGAACTTGGACATAAGGGTTGGCCCTTCCACACTGCACTCATATGTATCTGGTTCTATGAACCTGGGTGTAAGCACTGCCTAGGGTCCTTTGAGATATTTGGGGAACTCTGACACACCCAGGTCTGAGAAAGGCTTTAAAACAAATGGCATCCTAAGGCAGTTTATTCCATAACTCACGGAGGAAGCCAAGAATCAGGCTTCCTCTAGTTGTAACTTCTTATTTTATATTTTTTATGTAATTCAGTAAGTGGTCTGTAATAATTTGTAATAAACACTCGGGGATGGATAGTGGAAAATGGCCGGGTAATTATGCATGCTCAAGGGTAGAAAACATGCCTATAGGACTGCTTTTTTATTCTGCATGTTCAATTTCCATTTAGAAACCATGTCTATAGGATCTTGCATGTTCAACTCTTTATTCAGAAACCATGTCTATATGACTTACTTTAAATCCTGCATGTTCAACTTCACATATAGATAACCTGCCTATAGGAATTATCTAAAATTCTGCACGTTTGTCACCATTTAGATATCATGTTCTTAAGATCCAATTGGTTATAATCTGGTATCAAGTTCATAATGTTAATATCAGCACTTTCATAGAAATTATGCCTCTAGGAATTCCCAAGTAAAAATCCTGCGTGTTTCCATTTTTTCGGTTAGATATCATGTCTATTGGGTCAAAATCATTCAACTACATATCATGCCTATAGGAGGTTAAAATCATTCAACTAGATATCATGCCTATAGGGGTTTAAATCAATCAACTAGATATCATGACAATAGGGGTTGAAATCAGCATTAGTAGATACTATCGTCTACAGAATCTAAAATTAGTCTAATTTAAAATCAGTATATTCTGAACCAGTTTTAAGTAGTTTAATCTCTCTTATTAACATGATTTAGCAAGCATGATTATAGGCTCTCAAACCGTTCATTTTTTTAGTTTGTTATTGCTTGTCACATTCTGAATCAGTAATAGATACCATGTTCCTAAGATCTCACCTAAATACTTAGACAAGCCTTAGGTAATAACAACAATAAAACTGAGCTCTCCTCTGTTAATTAGTAATTACCACAACTAGCAGGTAGGCCTGATTCGAGCTTCCTAACTAAGTCATGTAATAGACCAGGCCTGGCCTAACAATAATCCCCTTGCCTTAGTATATTTTCAGATTCAGACCTTGATTGTTATTTGAGTCATGCTATTTGATTGCTTTATTTGAGGAGGTATATATGAGCCTTCAGTGTTTTATGTGCTTCCCCTTTAATGTGCAGTCCTACGTATTTTTGTATGTCGCCTTAGATTTTTCACCTTTGAAACTTCAAAGTCAGCCTAATATCCCTCCCCTTTTAGGAATAGTAGTCCAACGTGCCTCCGGGACTGATAGGAATGGGACAGGTAATAGCATACAATAGTGGTCTAGACCAATCCGCGCTTTAGTACTTTAAACGGGGTGGGAAGGGTAGATATGGATATGATGACCGGTACACTAATACCACGTGTAGCCCCTCTTTTGAGGAGTAATTATCGGGTATTGCATTGATGTGATCCATATAATAAATTAACCTAGGCCCCCCCCCCCCCTTCTTTCCTTTTCTTTTAAAGCATTGTAACTTCTTTTTAAAATTAGCCTTTTAATGTTTGATTTTTTTTTAAACTTTGTTTTTACTTTTAGACATTTGTGTATGAAAATGCCCTCTTATTTTAGCCTTAATTTTTTAGTGTGAACTGGCTCGAGCTCGGGTGGCTTGATGACCATGGAATCAGGTAATTGACCTGCATTCTCAATAACAGAAACGCTCAAGGCAGGATTCTATCTCGAGATTGGTCTTTTATATAAGCTTCTGTTTTTAAATCTTAACTTTTGTTTTGGCAGGGATCCTTGAGAACGGGCACCCTCTCAATGGCTCCTTAGGGTATTTCTTCTTTTTGATGGAGGTCCTCGAGATCGGGTACCATCTCAAGGCTTGCAATGGTATTGATGGCTCCTTAGAGCCTTTTTTTCTTTTTTGATGGAGGTTCTCGAGGTCGGGTACCATCTCGAGTCTTGTAATGATATTAATGGCTTCTTGGAGCTTATCTTCTACTTGATAGAAGTTCTCGAGAATGAATACCATCTCAAGTCTTGCAATCATATTGATGGCTCCTTATAGCCTTTCTTCTTTTTTGACGGAGTTTCTTGAGATCTGGTACCATCTCGAGGCTTGTAATGATATTAATGGCTTCTTGGAGCCTATCTTCTTCTTGACATAAGTGCTCGAGATTGGGTACCATCTCGAGGCTTGCAATGATATTGATGACTCCTTAGAGCCTTTTTTTACGGTGGTCCTCGAGATCGGGTACTGTCTCGAGGTTTGTAATGATATTAATGGATTCTTGAAGCCTATCTTATTCTTGACAGAGGTCCTCGAGATTGGGTACCATCTTAAGGCTTGGTTGATGTGGTGGTATTGGGCCTCAAAACATCGTACGACAGCGTCAAGCATATGACATGGTTATGAAATGATCGAGGAGATCCCTACGGCCCATCTTCCCAAAGTGATAAAGGCTTTAGCCAGTATTTTTAATTTGGCCTTTGAGGCATGCAAATAGTCGCCGCTTTCTCCATATATGGGGTTGTTTTTGCCCTTTTGAAAGTTCCGCTATTCAGAGTAGTTATACTCTTTTTTAGAGTTCTCCTTTCCGGCGTTAGGTCCTCCATCATTTTAATTTTTATGCCCTTGCTCAAATTCCCACTCCAATTATCTAGTTTTGCCACAGTCATGATTGCTATGTCAGTGTCTGCTCAGTAAGGAGAAGGGAGTTCCGCCTCTAGCTCCCGTCTGGTTGGAAGTGTATCATCGGTGCCAGGCGAGTCATCCTCTGGCCATTTTGTTTCAAGGAGGGATCTTCCATCAAAAAATTCTGCCATTGTTCGAGGTCATTGGGAGTATGCCTCGAAATTTATTTCTTTAATAGGAGATGAGCACCTTGAGTCGGCAAGGAAGGATTGTAGATGGGTACCTTCCCCAGATGAGAGCAGCATGGACCATGCTGAGGGGGTTTTGAACGTGTACACGTACCCTTTCACACTGTGCCCACTAGATAGGGTTGTGCTCGACTTCTGTCGAAAGTATCAGGTTACCTTGGCACAAATTCACCAGTCATTTTGGTGGATAGTATTGATGATGAGGTTCTTTACGGAGAAAGCAGGGCTTGAATTCACACTTAGTCATCTTATTAGGTTGTACTAACCTTTTCACTATTGAGGTCTGCTAACCCTACGATGCCGATCCACCAAGACTTTCATTGTTGATGATGAAGAAGATAGAGATCGGGATTGGAATAGCTGATTTGTTTGAGTATAGATTGTCGATATTATTCCTGTAGAGGTTTTGCCATTTTTTGAAGAATGGAATTTTACACATAAGTGGTACACTCGTGCCTTTGTAGTTTTTTAATTATGTTGAAGGTGGGCTCCTTATATGCGCTTTCCTTTACCCTTTTGCAAAAATTTCATGGATGACGTGCGAGGTTCCTGATCTTCTGGATTGGGCTCAGAAGTTTGCGACTCACTCGACTTATAATGAGTGTAAGTGGCAAGCTTTGTCTAGGGGTAGATGGGAGGCAAAACATCACGATACGTGCTTGTTTACGTGAAAATGGTAACAACAATTGAATTTGTAAATGGGATTCTAAAAATACGTGATCTATTTTTATGCTAGTTGTTAGAGCATATGGTGCTAAGAATATAAATTTTAATGAATAAATATAATCTAATATGGGACAGTAATCAAACCGAGAGGCTTGTTTCCCTAGCTTCAGACTAGTCGATAGAGGACCTGGAGGTCGATACCTTGGCTCGATCTTAAGCTATCGGGGGTAGTCATAAATGGGGCAACAGTTAAGATATGATCAAGAAAGGCTCTTTATGTCCAATACCAAGCAATAAATGAAGAACAAGCAAGAAAGTAATCAATGCTAAAGTGGCCTCAAACGAGTAAGTTAGAGAAGAGAGAGAGAGAGAGAGAGAGAGAGAGAGAGAGAGATTATTGATCTTGTGGAGAATAGTTGGAGCAACATCAACCACTTACAAAGTAGTGTGGGTTCCCTTTATATAGGAGGGGAACCCGGTTATAGTGCAACATGCATTAATTGTAAACTATGGAGATGGGATGGCTAAACGCGACGCTTCGGCATAGGCTCTGAATAGGTCGGCTCTGCCAGACTTAGTCGTGTGCCTTATTAACTTCCCCTTTTTCTCTAGACTCGACCTTCGTCTTTTTTGAGTCGGACCTCAACGAGCCCCGAGGGAGGGGACTCGGTTGCAGCTTTACATCCTCAGGGTCTCGAGGCGTTCTTTCGAAGTGTCATCTTATTTCGACGCATATAGATAGTATCCACGTTTCCCAGAATTAAGCTATGGGAAAAGATTCTGAAACCTGACTCCACGAGCTTCTTATGGTGATGCCATGCCAATGATGCAACCTGCGACGCGAGCTTTTGTAGCAACCGGGGTGTCCCATGGACTTATGTATTTTGACATCATTCAATGCACTGTCGATTCCCGTTATCCAAGGTGAATGTACCACCATCGATTTGGTTCTTCAAGAACACAGTAATTACGTCCGCCGGTCAATCTTCCAAAGCCTCGATGACCGTGTTGTTACCCTTTATAAACGGGGTGCTTTGGCATTGCTTTGTCTGTCAAAGTACCTTCGTTGGCTCATTTTCCCATTTCTTCTTATCATCTTCCTCTATCCTTGAACATTATGTTTGGGACTCACGGCCTCAAGGCCGTTCGACAGAGCTCCCGTAGGCTGTGTTGTGGCCTTTTGCCGGAGCTTCCCTTTTGTCGAGCATAGCCATGTCGTCATGTTGCCATTGCAGTTGCTATTACGTCTGTTGTTTCTGCCCTTGTTTGCTCGAGATGATGACACACGGGGTTTAACTTTCCTTGCTCGTAAAAATCTCTTTGGATTACATATCGCTGCTCAAAAGGGCGCTCGGATTATGCTCCGCTACTCACCTTCATACCCCAACTCGATATGGAGATCTGCTCTGAGCTGGTAGCTTGCATAGATTGATACTCCAAGAAGTGGATTTAAAGTAGTCGTGCAAGCGAAGCCGAGGCTCACCAGGTTTGCCATCTTTCCACAGTTCTCTTGGCCAGTGAGGGTCCTCGACCTTCAGCGGGCTATGGCATTTTTTTATCCTTCCCCACTCCTTGGCTTATTCTTTGGGGATATTAGTGTGGATGGCCACGACAAGGCTTCCGAGGAGAGGGCGCTTTGGAAGGTATTTTCTTTGAGGTTATACGCCCGAGGAAGATGGCATCTGGAGGTGCTGACGCCGAGGTAGATCTTCGAGCGCTTAGACTAGGATTTGGGCCTTCACTATATGTATCCCTTCGCTTCTTTGCTTTTGTGTAGAGACCCTTCTTAGGCTTTTGTAATTATATGTAAGGATCCCTCGGGGCCTCTGTAGACGAATACTTATGAATATAAAGATGCTTTTTTTTATTTTTGTCTTCGATACTTTCTCTGTTATTGTATATTCTTGCATACTTTGAGGACTTTGAATGTTTCACTTTGTTGATAATTGCTGATATCTAACTCGGGTGCGAGCATTCTTCCCGATCTTCGGCCGATTGAAATGGTTCTTTTCTGAGCCAATTGTCATACCTCGGACCAAGCCTGAATTGGTCCGATAAAACTAGATCATCGAGGCCCTCGAGCCCTATGGAGATAGGGCACCAAAGCGAAAGTCGACTTCGGGCGATCGGAGCTTTTACTTTGAGCTTGGCATAGATAACCTTTTGAGGTGTTGTAGGCAGGCTTCTAAGGAAGGGGATTGTTTGTATTTAGGAGATTTCCTGTGGTCGAGCACTCGTGGGCGGAACCTGAAGTTCTTATTTTTCTTTTCAAAAAGGGAAACCACGAGATCGGGTACCGCCTCAAGCTTTATGATGGCGTTGAAGGTTCTCCAAAACCTGACTTCTTTCTGGTGGAGGTCCTTGAGGTCGTGCACCACCTCGGGACTAGAGAGGATGCAGGTTGATCCTTGAAGCCTATCTTCTTGTTTATGAAGGTTTTTGAGGTCGGGTACTGCTCCGGGATCTGTGTCAAGGTCGTTGGCCTCCCGGGGCCTATTTTGGATAGGCAAGTCATTGCTGTCTCCCACACATATATGGGGTGGCTCTTTCTTCTTTTGGAAGTTATAAATAGTTGTCCTTCCGCCTTGGCATTGGTTCCTTCGTTATCTTAGGTGCAAAAGTGTTGGTGTAGATCCCTGCTTCAGTCTGCCAATTCTACCATAGCCGTGACTGCCACTTAAGGCTGGCTTGGCAGGGAGGGGAGAGTTCCACCCCCGGTGCTCGGGATCTGTGGGAGTTTACTATAAAAACTATGTCTTCGATAAGAGAGTAACATCTGGAGATGGCGAGGAGATACTGTGGATGGGTCGAGGGGGTAGCATTGCAGGCACTTTCCCCGAATGAGAGTATCACGGACCCTGCTGATGGATTCCTGAACGTGCACTTATACCCTTTTGCACTAGGCCCCCTGGATAGGGTCGTGCTTGATTTTTGCCTGAAGTATCAGGTTACTTTGGCGCAGATACATCTGTTATTTTGGCGAATAGTATTGATGATGAGATTCTTTGGGGAGAAGGCTGGGCTCAAGTTCACGCTTAGCTACCTCGTTAGGCTGTATCAGCCTTTTCATCATTGAGTCATGCTAACCTTATGGTGTCATTCATCTATGCCCTTCATTGTTTATAATGAGGAAGATGGGGATCAAAAGTGGGACAGTCAATTTTTCTGGGTCCGGATGGCTGATGTTATTCCCGTGGATCTCATGTCCTTTCTTGAGTGATGGAATTATGCGCGTGAGTGGAGTGTCTCGAGATTTCTTAGGTTCGCTTATAGCGAAAGCTAGCTTAGTAATTGTGTTTCCTGCTTTCTTGCAGAAAATTCATGGTCACCAGGCGAAGTTCCTGATTTTCCTTGCAGGGTTCAGAGGTTGGTGACCCATTCGGCTTGCGATGAGCATAGGTGGCGAGATGTGTCCCGTGGATGATGGAAAGAGAAATACCCAGGTATGCGCGTACGCTGCTTTTACCTTGGTCTCCATATATTTAAGATGACATTTTCCCCTTTTCTTTTATACTGGCTTTGCCATCATAGGTATCGGGCGGTCCTTTAGGGCGAGGCTATTTTCCTCCGGAGAGAGGAAGGAGTCATCGGCCTCTAAGCCAAGGGGCGATGGTGATAAAAGGGACTTACACTTGCAGTGTGATGGAGCTTTTAGTGGGGTCAAATGGACCCGTGTCTTTGGGAAAGATCGTCGCCCGAGCCTGCTATTCCTAGAGTCTGGTTCTGGAGCGATGATTCCTCCGAGTGGACACGCCTCGACCGAGGTCAATTCTTCTAGGGTCGAATGGGCTGGACCGGCGGAAGTGTGCTCAGCCTTTGAGGAAGTCCACCGGCTTCACTTCATGGTGAGTCTTGTCGTAGTCCTTCTATACTTTGCGTCTTCCCTTCCCTATTAAGTTTTTCTTATGCAGGCTTTTAATAGGCTCAGGTCTGAGCTGCTCCGTCATGGGGCTAGGCTTCAGAAAGCTCTGTACGAGGGTGACTCCCCCGAGCTCCTTAGCAAGTAGAATGAGGTTGTGTTGATGTACTGGCAATACGAGGCGTACCAAAGCTCGAGTTACAAGAGCTATTTGATGTAGCAGGTAACCTCTGTAGTATGCATTTTGCCTTTTTGACCCTTAAGGTTAATCCTTTTGCCTTTCTTAGTTACCGAAAAAGATGGTGGCTCTGGAGTGCCTCAGGGGCGAAGCTCACCGAATCAGGAATGCTTGCGGTGAACTGAGGGCTCAGGTCCAGGCTTACGCTTCAGAAGTGAAGGGTGTTTTGGCAAAAGTTCCCACCTTCAAGGTTCAACTCCGATTGGCTCGTGACAATGCTTTAGTTCAAGCGGATATGATCGCGAAGCTTAAGTCTGAACTCTCGAAGGTCATGACTAAAATTTTTGATGTCGGGGATGAATTAGCATTAAGTCGGTGCTGATCAGGAGATGGCGATTCATATAAATGACGCTGCTGACGCCCAATCCGAGTTGAAGTAGGCCCTTGATCATGAGAAGAGGATCGAGGGATATGTTTGTTGCAGATCCCGAAGAGAGTCACTCAAACAGATCGATGCTAGGGGCTTCGTTCTTTCAGAGGAGTTGGCTCGAGCAAGGGCGGACGACTGTGATGCTTGGTCACTTCTTGCTGACATTGTAGAGAGCGAATTTGGGGCTGGTAGGCTGTAGCCTTTTGGAGCGGAGTGTAGATTTTCCGCTTTTTCATTTTGTATTTTTATTTGCAGAGCATGTTTGTATATGGAGAATGTACCTTTTGTGTATGATAATAGAGAACTTGAAGCTTTATCTCTTTTGTATCTCTTTTGTATCTCTTTCTGTATCGCATTCGACCAGGCGGGCTGATTTCGGTGTTTGGAGGGAGCCCTGTGGGTCCGAAGCTAATTAGGCAGTTCCGGAGGCTCATAAGTGTGATTTTTGATGCGAGTAAGTGTTAGGGCCTTTGTTCTTTGCCCAACTGTTTAGGCCTAGTCTCCGAGTAGGCTTTGCCTCGGGTTTACCTGACCTTCAATCTCATGTGCCTGCATGGGCGGATGATGATTGTTCCTGCTTCTTGCCCTTGGGCATTTGTTTTTTCACTATTTTGGGTTCAATATCCGAGTCACATTGCGACTCTAGCTTTAATTGACCCTCAAGTTTTTTCGTGCATGTATGGGCAGATGATGATTGCTCTTGTTCCTTGGGTCGAAGTGACCTTTTAAGTGTGTGGCCTGGACGTTTGTTTGGCTGGTGACAATGGCACTTACTATGTCCCCTTAGGCATGTGTAGTTAACTATTTTGGATCCATTCTCTGAATCAGGTTACGACTCGAGCTCATTTTAATTCTCAATTTTTCAATTTTCAAGCTGGCGATAGTGGCTCTTATGTTGTTCTGTCATTGAGACCTTTTAGTGTGTGGCCCGGAGGCTCATTTGGCTGGCGATAATGGCTCATACACTTTTGCTCGTGGGCATTTTGTAAGCTTTGTTTTCCTCTCATTAAGGTCTTTTTGAAATGATTTTGCCTGACCCATCGTCGGTTCGGGAAGAACCTCGATTTCAACTCATTAGTGGCAATGTTCGAGCACCTCGGAAGGTTCTTAGCTCGTAGGCTGAGTAGCTTGAAGCCTTGTGATTTTGAGAAGACACGATCGAAGCTCGTTTTCCTATTGAGGGAAGCCTATTTTAGCCGGTTCTTTTCAGAGTATATTTGAAGAAATGGCTTGCAATTTTTGTTAGCGACAGTCGGGCGTCCCCGAGTCGCATTAATTCGGCTGGTGCAGCCATTTTGACCTTAGTCATATGTGTTTGGCCGGAACCATTTTTTAATCTCAAGTGATAGTTTAGGCGTCTACACCGAAAGTATGCCCTTTCAGGATTCTTACAAATGCGACGTGTAGCCTAAACATCAGGATTGAGTTTTATGTCTGTAGTAAGGTCTTACAAAAATTTCATGCATGTTGAGGTCTTAGAGTTGGTCATGCCTATTGAGGTCTTACAGTTTGTCATGACTGTTGAGGTCTTATATTTTTTGTTGCTATGTAGAATAGATCCGGTTATACCAAGTCTGCCCGTTTGGGGTCCTACAGCCTCGAGTTTTCCAGTGTACGACAATTGGAAACAGTCTCTAAGTGATCGAGTTTGCTTAGGCTCAAAGGCCATTATTCGTGAGCTTGGAGTTACCTTGTTGGGGCTTTATAAGCCCGGAGTTCCAAGCTTTGGGTCGTGCGGGTGCCAAATTGTTGATACTAAGTCTCCGAGTATCTCGGGATGCATTTGATGGAGGGATCCATACTGAGAGTATGCTGAATTTTCCTTTTTTGGAGTGTGAGATGTTGAAAGACATTCTTTTATTTCTTGGCATAAATACATATCGTTTCATTGTTGTGCGCTCGGCCTGCACAGGTGCGGCTCCTTAGACCGTTTGGTCCGGTACGTGATTCCCTATTGAAACTCAGTATTCGTTCCCCAGCGCTTCTGAGAAGATGGCACCTTCAAGGGGGGTGTCCTTCATCGTTCGATTGCAGGAGAAGGCTTATGATCTTGTTGGATACTCCTCACGGGGTACGTTGCTCCACTAAGAACCTTGCTGGCGAGACCCTCTTCGGGCGGAAGTCCGGCCAAGGGAAAAGAGTCTGGCGGGTTCTGTTAAGGCCTTGGGGTCTCCAGGCAGAATTAAAACTTCCGAATGCCCTGGTCGGGTTCCTGCATATAGTTTAGTGAAAAATAACGTAGGGGGAGGCAGTGCTATGTTCTGACGTTTGGTATGTTCCTGCTATTTCGGGGTGTGTATTCTATTATAGCCCCTCACTGTGTTTAATCGGGCTTGGTCGATGATGTGGTTCGCTTACCCTTTGACTCTTTCGACAGTTGAGATATTGGTGTCGGCGATGCGTCATGTGCTGCGGGGTTTCCCCTTGTCGCGTATTGCTTCCTACCGATGGTTTGAATTCCGTCCCTTACATGGAACTTCATCCTTTTGGTGAAGTGGGGGTGACCCTGCCTTCGGGCGATGCGCCTGTGGTCGTCTGAATAAGGCATCCATGCCTTGCGCCTCCTTTGATGACTCGGCGTTCCGATCTGGACCAGTCATGTTGTACTGAGAGAATGGTCTTTCTCCTTGCCATAGTGATCGCCGTTTGGAATCGGTCAAAGATTCGAGAGGTGGTTGTGTTTTGACCCGGCGGTCCGAGGCGCCCCATCATCCTCGGCCCAACAGTGCTGATCGGGCCACCGGGACTCATGTGCGCACATTTTATTTAAAATGGATCGAGTGAAGAAAAAGGTTACCAATGTGTCGTTGTGAGGTCGGCACAAGATCTTGGTACCCTCTTTGCTGAATGTAAGGGCGTCCTCGGGGCTATATCCCCAAATCTGCCTTTCTTCGGTGAGGAGAAATTTTTCTCTCCCTTTTACAGGTTCTTGGAAAGGGTCGTTGCTCCTCCATTATCGTGGTAATGTGCTTCGGTCCATTTGCTTTGTTCCTCCTGGCCGCCTTCCACATTGGGGACTGAACTTGAATTTGGTCGCTTCTCAATTCTCGGCGGTGATTTTTGTCAAGTGGCTTGGGTCTTTTTTTCGTGGCTGCAGGCTATCTTCGGCCCTGTGGCAGCACTTGCTATGTAATTCCCGCACCAGGCCATGATTCCTTTGAGAGGAATTCAACCAAATTGATCCGAGCCATTTGACGTCCCTGGTTTTCGCCTGCGGCGAACACGATGTTTGGTAAAGTGATGTGGAAATTTTACTTTCATGGACGAGGTGCCCTTGTCGTCCATGCATTGTCGTCGAATCTGGCATTGTTAATGGTTCCTCGAGGATATTTTCCTCTGGCCATTCTCCGATCATTGCGAGGTACATTGCATCTCGGGGCATTCCTCCTTTTGCGGTGCACGGGCGGTACCTTCCTCTATTTAACATTGATTTCTTTGCTAGGAGCCTGTTTGGGTAAGCTGAGCCCGAGGAGGCTCTCAGATGGTCATCTATGACCCTGATTTGCGACTGATGCTGAGTATGGGCATCCAACCAGATCTCGGCTGGGTACCTGATCAAGTTTTTTTTTGAACTGCCCTGAAATCGTCGGGCTTGGTTCGTTTAGTCTTTGAGTGAAGACTTGTATTGCCCAGTTATCCGAGACCGAGGGTAATCTCGTTCTTTCCATCAGGGAATGAGGTACGAATTCCCGTGGACTTTCATTCTCCCTTTGTTCGGCCTTGGATATGTTGGATCTCTCATCATTGATTATATGGCATCGGCGTGTGTCTTTATGGAGGAATCTGCCGGTATGGTAAACGAGTTTATGGGGTCAGGCGCTAGGTTATGATGCCACATCATGGTTCCTTTCGAGAGTGTTTCCTCGAACCTCTTGAATAAGACGGGCTCGATCCCCTCATCTTTTGGGTTGATGCACTTTCCCGCGTACGTATAGGCGGTGATGTGTTCATTGGGATCTGAGGTCCCATTGTACTTAGGGAGTTCTGGCATTTTGAGCTTCTCTAGAATTGGTTCCGGGGTCGCTTCCTCTGGGGATGGCCATTGCAAGAATATCCATGAACCTAATTCAATCCTTTTGGTGAGATCCCATAGCATCTTTGCCATGGTAGGGTCGGCTACCGATCCGTCGTAGCTCGATCTCTTGGGTGTTTGCTCTGCGGGGGGAGCTGTTTCCGGCACTGCTGTGCTGGGAGCCTTCGGATGGCTTTGTAACCGAGCTATGGCCGACTGTTGTGCCTGCAACATTTCAAAAATATCTTGAAGACTAACTTTCTGTGTTTCCCGAGCCAGGGTTTTTTGGGCTTCCAGTTGGTTTCCATGTTGTATGCCATGCTCTCACTCAATTCAAAGTATCAATTCTGACGACCCAAGTTTGTATCAAGCCAACCCAGACTTGGTCCGAGAGCGGCAAAAGGTCCCAGGGAAAATCATATTTACCAATCAAAAACCAAGGAAATTCCTACACCCAGGTCCGATATTTGGACCGATCGGCAAAACCACATGCTCTGATTCTTTGCAAACAGAAACAAAAAGAAATTCGGCATAAATCAGAGATAAATTGAAGAAATACTTTTCATTAGTAAACTCTAATTGCAAAGGCTCACGAAGGGTCCTTACACATGGTTACACAAGCTCACAAAGGGTCCTTACAAAGAAACAAAAAATAATGAGTGAGTCTAATGTACTCTCGAGGATGCACCTTCGGGAGATATTTTTCTGCGAGAACCATTCCCTTGGGGACCGATCTCAACCTTTCAAACGGTGTCTCCAAGAACCCCTTCCGAGGCGGAAAAGGACAAAGAAGTAGAAAATGATGAAGAAGCGGGAAAAGATGAAAAAGTGGTTGGGTGAAACATTTGGCGAGTATGGGTCTCGTCAGCACTACTATTGTGAATCTACTTCTTAAGACGTTGCATCAGTGCGGGATGCAACAGTTAGTAGATGGCACCACCTCACTCCACAGAAAGTAAAAGGAGTGAAGTGTTGCACCAGGTAGCTAAGAGAAATGAGCAGAATTTCGTAGTAGTATGTCCTTTTATGCAAAGATAATTTTAGATTTCTCTCTCATTATTTCGGGCCAATAACAACAACAACAAATACCAATGAAATCCCCTTCAGTAGGGGAAAGCTCTGGGAAAGGGTCATGGCATAACTGATAAGAACACTATCGTGTGATCTTACGGCCACGGGCTTCAAACATGGGAAATAGCATTGGATGAGGATAAAGAGAAGAAAGGAGTAAAAAATTGGTTAAGAACGATGGAACGATGTTTTTGTTCAAGAATGCTTCCATTTATAGAAAAGGTGGCAGCATAATCGACAACGCAATTAATGTCTTTGGAAAACATATTTACAGGCACAATCAATGCATGTTGGGAGACGGATCGACGATGATATTATTGCCTTAAGTAAATCGGCGCTATATTAAATGTTCCTAGGAAACATGTATCGATGGGACATCTCAGTTATCGCAAAAGCTAATGTCATAAGCATGACATCATCACAAGAGGCTTGAGGAGATCGATGTAAAGTCATTTCTTATCATTTTAATCTAAGAAACACGGGTACTATCTGTATACGGTAAAAATCAGTGGTCCGATTTTGTGATCATTAAGGCACCTTGTAAAGACCACCCCCATAAGGCTCGAAGTTCAGCTTGGGGTTCAACCCCGAGGGTTCTCAACGATCGACCTCGAAGCAGTGCAAACCAGTGACTACGATGCACTAGCGGGAAGTTCCCAAGTCACATGATTTAAAGCTGACCAAGGCTATCAAGCTAGTTCAAGCCAGTGCCATGGCATTAAATGGTTATACCAGCTCTATATCTTTGTACTAAATGCATTTGTACTATGTTGGGATTCCCCCTCATCTATAAAAGGGACCATTGTCATGTTTTAAGGACAAGTTACAACATAACATACTAAACATTACATCAATACAAGAATATTCTCTGTTCTCTAACTTAAACATATTCTCTTGATTTAATTATTTATATTTATTGGTTATATTCATTGCGTTCTATTTATTGTTCACTATTTACTGCCCATTATTGATCATAATGAGCCACTATCGCAACTCTCATAACTATTAATCCTCCATCGACTGCCCTTAGCCGGGCATCCAACTCGACCTTGAGGCTTCAATCATTCGGTTTGATTATTACACTATCTACAAGCTCTTATATTATCTTCTAGTCTTTCACTTAGCGTCTATTGCCAAACAACTAGCATAAAAATAGATTACGTATTTTTAGAACCACAAAATCAAATCTAATTGTTATTACCATTTTCAAGGTAAACAAATATTCGATATCATATGGGTTGCATGGAATTCCAATATGGTCAATAACATAAGTCAAGTATCCATGCAACAAGTGGCAGAACGACCAGCAAAAGTAATTTCTTACATTTATAGACAACTGAGAAGGTACAAAAGAAAATCTATGGCGCTAGCAAGTTAAACGAAGGTTGTGAGTAGTATAATTAGATATGTGTAGGTCGCAAGCTAAAGTATTGTAGAGCGACAAGGTTTTAGGTAGATAGGAGTAAGGATAAGAAAAGGTGAGTGAGAAGGTGACAAGAATAGGTAAGGCCTTAGGATTAAGCCCATCAAAACAAGAGAGCTTATGATTTTTGTAAGTTATAGAAAGCTCAATATAGCCGGAATGAACTCAGAGGAGTCTAAGACTAGGAGCATTTAGAAGAGATGAAATGGTGTCCTGGTAGTAGACTAAGGGTGTAATTGTGATAGATAAGAGGATAACATTTAGTCCTTGGTTGGGTAATGATGCAAAGAAAAGGGATTTCATGAATTGCACATGATTAGAATACCCCCATAAGATGAATCACGTTGGGATGCCATGAAATATGGTTATTGAAATATAGTATCGTCCCTAGGTGGATCATGCAAATCACTTCAAATATTCCCCGATGCAACTTGAGCCCTATTGACAATGTATTACGTAAGAGGTTTCAAGTTGTTTGTGGTAGATTATAGATCAATATTAAGGTAAATCAACAAAAGATGGATAAAAATTTTAAAGTATGAGATAAGAATAGGCTGTCATTCTTAAGATGAACAATAATGAGGAAACATTAAAGACTTATATTTATACATATAGGATAAGCAGCAAGAGAGTAACCTAAAGTTGAGCAGCAAAACCTCAGTAATAACAAACTGAAGTATGTGTTATGGTATAGATGACTTACCTAGATTTAGTAAATCCATAAGGATAGATAATCGAGGATATGAAACCAAATATATCAATAGTCATAAGTTCGACAACGTAACGAGCGAAGAACTTAAGTACACCTATAGATACCCAGACAGACATCTTTTCATAGTTCTGTATATGTACAATAAGTGCGGCCTAGAGATACGCTAAAATCTAGAGGAAAAAAGAGATAAAAGTCACATAGGTGCACATTCAATTGCAGAGTCGTACATGCTGCATGATAGAAAGTAGCAAAAGTTACGAGATTGGGAGAATTGCAACCACAAGCCGTGGTGTAAGAAGGATGCCTTAAATAGGGAATGCCCTAGCCATCGGATTTATTCACAGCAAAGTTGCTAGATGTCAAGTACAATATATAACTATTTTTAAGAGCTATAGGTTACGAGACTAATAAACGTATCAATCAATATTCGAGGGTGAATGTTCCTAAAGGGGGGATGATGTTACACCCCATATTTTCGTACATAAGATTATATCATAAGTCAACTGATGTAAGCTCAGAAGTAAGATATTCATTGAAAGTAAATAAAGCAATTTAATCATGTTACCTTGAAGTTTAAAAATATTTAATATCATGAATAATATGTACCAAGAGGATTGGAAGTCTTAGAAGCTAAACTAATTAAAGAAAATAAGTTTCGTCGAAAGTCGACAAGTTAGGAATGTTATAACATGTATTTTTGGAGTGAGACTAGGGTACTTAACATGATAAGAAGGTTATTTTATGAGTTATTATAAGCATATGATAGTCATGTTTTATGTTTTGAAGTCAAACGAGTTGTGGAACAAAGGTTGGCAAAGGTCATCACAAGTTACATTAATAAATATGTTGAAAGTTAGGTCAAAAGTAAAAGAACTTTTCTATCAATATAATAGCAATTACGCGGTGATCCTCCTATAAATTTTACGGTCCATGAGTCTATTTTCCATCTTATCAAATCGTTAATCAATATGACATCATAATAGAGAGATATTCATATTTTTGCGAGACTGCGCAAGAAGCCCCTATGGGTCCTACTAAGGCGGTGGATGATTCTCCAACCTTTAAAGATCCGGGGAAGGCTCATTTGAAATCATTTTTTCGACCCAACCAGACCCTATACTCTCCCAAAACACTCTCAAAGTGGTCTCCATGATCTAGAGTGAAAACCAAAGATAAAAACACGAATCCAATTCTAGAAATCATGTGGTTCTTGTTAGATCGTAGTTCTTCATCTTGTGACTATTTTGGAGGATTCTTCAAAGTGAAGTAACCTCAGATTTTGTGTTGATCTTGTTTATTAAAGTAATAATCATTCCCTCCTTCACATATATTATAGTTTCAAGGCTAAATACAAGTGTTTACATACTAACTTGAACACAAAAGTTGATTCACAAAGAAAATACAAATCCTATAATATTGTGGTGTGATTGACGGTTGTTGTGAGCTACTTCAGCTTGGGATTTCAAGTTGTATCTACTTCCTAAGTTAATTAAATATTTTTATTGATTTTTCTTCAGGTTAATCATGTGTTGGTTTATTTCTTTTTGAGTGAAAATCTATAAGATAGTAATTGACATGGTATAAGAAATCGTTATCTTTTTTTCATGTGTTGTGTTGAGGCTATATGTATGGTGTTGTGACTAAACATTGTTATAAAGAGTTTAATTATGTTAGGGATGTTATTGTTAAGATTATCTATTTACTAATTAAGTTGATTGAATAATATAACATGAAAAACAAGAGGTTGACGATAAAGGTTACTGTGCTAGGCATGTGGACTATTTTTTAAGATTATTCTTGTGATGTTTTGGGCTGAAAATTATATGGTGAGAAAAATATGATATTATTCTTATGCTAGTCCAAAAGCATTTAATTGTGTTCTCGAAAACTGATAAATATGCTTAATTGCAGGAGTATTGGAAAATGAACCACTAAGATAAAATCCAACTCAAGAAGGAGTGATCTGAACTCAAGAACAAAATAGGCACAGAAGCTCAAAGTGCGGACCGCAAAGATCATCTGTGGCTGCAAATTGTGAAAGAAAGGGCCTATTTTGTTCGATTGGGCAAAGCCACTCTCTGACCGAGAGGTATTAAGTGGGCAATGTAATGTTGTGAGCTATAATACACCCCCATCAACAAAACAGCATAAAAGTCTTTATCCCATTAGGAAAATACCTAGGTCATAGTCACATCCCTAGGCCTTTTTATATCTTTGAAAATATTCAAAAACAATCATCTCTAGTTTTATACCTTTAGATTTGCAATCCTAAGTTAATTTTACAAGTAAAAGCAATACCATGTTTATGGAAGTGCAATCTAAACACTTCACGTACTCGCTCTGAATATATACTATTAATTCCTATCTTAGCTCCCTATGGATTTAATCCCGACTCCTTTCTGGATTTTATTATTGCAAATGACCGTAACATACCTCATTAGAGGTGTGCATTTGGACGTGACCAATATTTATGCGGTCCACAGAAATTCAACCGCGACCGCAAAATAAAGTTTGCGGCCGCATATCAAGGCATTATCTCTCTTTAGAGTATTTATACTTTTGAGGCATTCATTGTGCAGCCACACTCAAAATTGTATGGATCGCACTTCAGATGTGTAGACGCACTCAAAATTGTGTGGACCGTAGAATCATTACTGCGACCACACTCCTAAATTGTGTGGTCTGCACAACCCCATCTGCGGCAGCACTTGAAAATATACAGACCGCACTTCCCCACCCTGCATAATATGTGTTTTGCAACTATCTGTTATTTTGAACTTGATCTTGAATTGACTCCTATTGCAGTTTATTGTATAAAATGGTTAGGTCTCGTGGATATGGTGATACATCAAAGGGGGGGTTGAACCCTCCCGAGGCCGAGGCAAGAGTACCTTTCCACTCAGCTTACAAAGAGCTATATCCAAAAAAGCAAAAATTGAGAGAGGTAGAACTGTAGAGCCCGCTGAATAAAGTTCCTATATCCCGTCTAGGGAAGCATTAGAGGGAAACTCTGTGGAAGAGCCTGATGCTCAATCACAGCCACAATAGCTTCAGGGGAGATTTTAACTCCGAGATGAGCCTTCCACCTCAAAGAGCATTTCTGAGGGTTCGAAAGATGACTGTCAGGATTTAGTACCCTCATCTACACATACCCCCAACGCACTAGCTACTACAGTTGATCATGATGATATCTCGAATGATGGTTGAGGGGGTGATACCAGAGTTTCCGGCAATGAGAGGTCAAAAAAGAAAGAAGTTTGGGAATATAGGTTCGTGAGCCTGACTGCATTCAATAGATTCCAAGAGTGGTAGCTGTATAGATCACTCACTCTTGAGCATCAGCTTTTATTGAAAGATTTGGATAGATACAACCCGATAGTGTCAAGACAATTCTGGGTGAGTAAATGGTGGACATGGTTCACTCAAAGTGTGGTGGATGTCAAAGAGCACTTGGTCCTAGAATTTTACGCCAATATGGCACATAAAAATAAGGGGGCCAAGGTGATGAAAGTGAGGAATTTTCAAGTAAGGTTCGATCAGAGCACCCGAAATGCATATTTAGGGTTTGAGGATATGGAGCCGGTGCAATACCTAGAGAAGTTTGCACTGGGTGATGCAGCTCGCCCATGGCTAGCTAAGATTTTAGCAGCTCCAGGACCACCTCCACCATGGATCATAGCCGGGGTTCCTATTCAGCAAAACATCCTCAATTTCGAGGCAAAAGGATGGAAAAATTTGTGTGTAGCAGATTAGATCCCTGTCAGAATGAAACCAGTTTCCCAATCCCAAGGGCAGTGATAGTTGCTTCTATCATGGCCGGGTACCTAATCAATGTAGGTTTCGTGATGTAGGCCAACATGTCTCTGGTTAGAAGGCAAGGTGACGGATTCTACCCATATCCCAACACTATCACGAAGTATCTTACGGATGTAGGGGTGGAGTCAAAGAGTTTTGACATGAAGGTTCGGGCAAAGAAGCCCTTCACTTGTTACTATCTAAAGGGCCCGAGGAACCCTAAGAATAAGGTTCACCCAACTACTACCATAGGCTAGTCTGATGAGCCTTCGGGTGGTAGTTGCAGATTCAGCTGACATGCCTTCCACTACAGCATGCACCAGTATAGCTGCCATGCCTCCACCTCCATCTTCAGGTCCTTCAGTATCAGTTCTCTCCACTTTTACTTTGAGGCCAGTGCCTATACTTAATCATCAACTATCTGCACTGCAAGTCTCTCAGACGCTGGCGAGCCTCAACTGGATGCAGACAACTACTGCAAAGTTGTTTGACTTATCCATTGCTGTTGCAGTACAGACATCTTCCCGGCACCCCAAATTCCTCTGATAGTGGAGGACACATTGAAGAAGATGTTGGAGAGAAGAATACTCTCATAGGAACTTTAGTGGAACATGGACTAGTGATTGAGGAGCATGGGAAGCAGGTAAAAAAGATGAAAAAATCCCAGGCATCCAAGAAATTAGTGGACATATTGAGGAGAGAGGTCACCACGATAGCAGACGCTGGAGACCTTCCATTTGATATGCTGATGGAAACAGATCTAGCAGCACTAGTAAACCCAGCAGCACCATCAACCCCAGTGGCACCAGCTGGCCAGTCTGAGAAGCCAGATCTAGCTGCCGACACTGCTAAGGTTGTACGACATATGTTCGCCAATCCTGCCACTCCCAGATTCGAGGATGATAATATCTAGTTAGAGGAGGCTCAGGGAGGTGACGCTGCTATGGACACAAATATTTTTTCATTCCCTAATATCGAGAAGGGCGATCGGTGCTCAAGCGAGTGGACCCGATCAAGAAAGCTTGTTAGACACTTTCTACCTGACTCACTTTTGATCAAGAGAGGTCATGTTTTTATTAATTAGACAATAGGAAGATCGTATATACATTACTAAACCATTTCATTAACTATATCATGGTTAAGTTTCAAAATACACACATTATTATAATTGAGTGGAACACGAGTCAAAACATAGCATAATATGTTGATCTTCCTTACACTCACATAGTGTCTAAGGAACCTCTAAAGATACAAAAGAGAGTTATGACATTATCTGTAAGGCCCCAGCTATACCTCAAAACATGGTAAAAAAATACGAACAAAAAATACAGTACATGACCCAGGGATGAAATAGGGCTTACCGACTCAGCTGGGAAGAGGATGCACCACAAGTTGCGATCAACACTATCTGCTATGGAACTTCCTGCATCCATTTAAATACGCAGCGTCCCCGGTAAAGGGATGTTAGTATTATCGAATAGTACTAATATATAAAGCTAAAACACTATCTCAATAAAATGAACAATAATACAAGGGGAAATAAATCATAAATTCAATAAGAGCTTCAAACAATACTAAAATATTAAGTAAGGATCACATAAGTTCTCAAGCCAATTTCCATCTTATTAGGTTGGGGGAATCCTTAGTGCTGATGTGACACAACACACAATACCATTGTGTTCTCACACGGAGTTCGTTCTCGACCCGATCGGCTAGGTCATCTCATTTGAGATATTAACCATATCAATAGTTTCAATTACCATTTCTAACACAGTTACCACTATGTGTACGGCATGGAATCCGATCACGGCCCGATCGGCTAGGCCATCCCATGAGAGACATCAACCACAGCTGCAATTCCAATGACAATTTCTAATGCAGTTACTACCATATGTACTGTATGGTGTTTTATCACGGCCCGATCGGCTATGATGTCTCATTTGAGACATCAACCTTTCAATCAATCATCTCGCTTCATGTTTCTTTCCCATCTTTTCAATACATTGGCATGAGTGGCCTCATTTATAAAATCATTATTGGCACTTGGCTGAATTTCACAATTCCAATTTTCCTTTTACATTCAACATTATTATCGTCATAAAAACACTAAGGCCTATCATTTAAGATATTAGTACAACTATGAGGAATTTGGGAATCCTAAGCACGTAGAGGTTTTTCATACACTTTTGGCATAACATCTTTTATTCAACTTTGACATGAAGTCTTAATATTTCTTAACACGTATTCCACATTCTGAACACATCCTCAAATGGCAATATGACATGATAAAGCATTTAGAATAATTATTGAACTTGTATACTTCAATACAAACACACTCGGAATGGCCAATTCTATAACAATCAATTTGAGACTTACACCAATTACACGAACACCGGGGGATTCGATTCTAAGAAGAAGGGAGTTTAGCTATACATATATCAATTGAGCTTCTTAAAACTCTAAGATGTTCCGGATTATTAGCAACTTCAATCTATTTTAGCAATATTATAAAATTTAACCAATAAATTGGAAAAACGACCATGATTGTATCTCACTTGAGCATTTTATCAAATACTATGTGCGTTTTAAGGTTTCAATGCCCCTTTTATGAAAGACTTCACCATCCCATACCCTATTCTTTACTATCTTTAGATCATAACCTCGCCACATACTTTAAGAACACATTGATGCAAGATATCCACCCCCACACTCCATAATTGTCTTTCTAATTATCCCATTTTTATTAGATTTTCAAAATTAAAAGCTAGGGCATAGATTCTTACGAATAGTATGAAGACCTAGTGTGCTTTCCTTGATAATCTTCAAGGATTGAGCAAGAATTGATGGATATTAGCGTGAAGGTTATTCTCTCTCTCTAAGAACTCTCTCCCTCACTCTAGAAATATCGGCAAAATAGCTCAAAATGGTGTATGATATGTGTTTTAACGGAATAGGGAGGATAGGGTTCGGGTTTAAAAATAAGAAAATAGGAGTCCTGACACAAATCCACGGTAGCATATGTGACAAAATAATGCTTCTGCGGTCTGCAAAATAGGCCGCATAATTGTCCCTTTGGAGCTGACAATTTCTGCTTTAGTATACGGTCATTATGCGGTCTACAGGCCTATTCTGTGGTCGCATAATGCGTTGCAGAACTACCATCTGAAAAATCTTGAGATTGGATATGTGATCGGAATGCGGCCCGCGAAATGGTTCTACGGCCGCTGTATAATGGACAACAAAAATGATATCAAAAATGGCCAAGAAAGATGGCCTCACTCTGCGACCATTCTGCGACCCGCAAAGTGATTATGCGGCCACATAATAAGCCATAAAAACCCACACTTCTACAAAATATTTTCCTTTAACTCTTTCGCGTACTGATCAACCCAAAATGTCCAAGTCGCGGCGAGCTTGCTCGTCGCGAGGAATTTCTACTATTTTCAACCCATAAGCCTATCTCGGCACCACGAAATTTTGGATTTTTAGGTAAGATTTTACGGGGCCTCACATCCTCCTCCACTTAAGATCATTCGTCCTCGAATGAGGATCAAGGTTCAGTATTAGCATCTTATGCAACTTAGTTTTTCATATCACACACCCGCAATCCCGAATTTGACTAACTCCCTTAATTTCCAAACATTTTGCCAGAGTCTCCCCTATAACTAGGCCTGTCCACCTACTAGCGAACCCCAGAAAACACACCCTAACAACATATTGTATGCAGTAAAATCGAAGGGCCCGATTTTCCATCATTGCAACGCCTTGTAAGCACATTTCACAGGTTCAAGATTACGGTCGAGGTTCACCCTCGATGGCTATCGATGCTCGACCTTGGGGCAATGCAGATAAATGGTTGTGATAAATAAATGGGGAGTTCCCAAGGCGCATAACTAAGAGCTGACAAAGTCTAGTGAGCTAGGCTCAAACCCGAATCAGGGCATCAACTAGTTGTCCCATCTCCATATCTTTGTAATAAATGTATTTGTACTATGTTGGAATTCCACCACATATATAAAGAGGATCCTTGTTACTTTGTAAACATTTGTTTCTCAATACTAAAATGCATAAGAACATTATTTCTGCTCTCTAACACATTCTCTTGATTTCATTACTTTATTTATTACTTACATTCATTATGCTTCATTTTATTCTTCAATTATTGCTTATTATTGGCCATAAAGATCCGTAATTGATTTATTATAATTGTTAGTCATTCATCGATTACCCACGATATCTCCCAGCTGAGCACTAGACTCGACCCTGAAGCCCCTGAATAGGCAAGCTCGAGGCCCCGATTATTAACCATTTGGTTTGATTATCACCTTGATCTCAAGCTCTTATCTCGTTTCTAAGTCTTTCACATAGCTTCTTCAAACCAACAACTAGTATAAAAATAGATCATGTATTTTTAGAATCCTATAATAAAATTTAATTGTTATTACCATTTTTACGATAAACAGTTTGGTGCCCACCGTGGGGTTAAAAATAATAGTGATCATTTTCGTGCTAGTTTTACCACAAAACGCAAGTTATCCTTCGCGCTTCTCTTATACAAGATCTTCGATTTCAGGTTAAAATGTCTAACTCAGTAAATGGAGGTGAAAATAACAATCTTAAGGACCATGGAGAGAATGTTGTGAATGTTCTAAGTGTTGATGTACCACCGAAAACCTGAGAGTATGCCAAAACCAATTCCCAAGGTTGTGACCTCATACAGTACCCAACACGGTAATGACGGTCCTCATATCAGTAAGGCAACACACCGAGAGATTCAGCGGGAAATCCAAAAAAACCCAACATGGGCAGAAAGAGAGATTTCTCATCATGACGTTCATATGATCGTCGGGGGAACCGACATTCCCTAAGGACCCATGATCAAGCGGATAAAAATATTCGCTATAATAAACGAGTCGATCTAAGACCGCATGACCGAAGACACCCTCGCTTTTCAGCAAGGAAGATTTCGGGACCTTAACACAGCCACACAACGATGCACATATAATTTTATTCCTTTTAAATAACATTCGGATTAAACATGTGCTCGTGGACCCAGGCAGCTCGGCCAACATAATCAGGTCAAAAGGTAGTAGAACAGCTTGCGTTGCTTGATCAGATTGTACCCACCACCCGGGTCATCCACGGCTTTAACATGGCCAGTGAAATAATGAAAGGGGAGATCGCCCTCTTGGTTGACATGTCTGGTATAGTTCAGAACACCAAGTTCCACATCATCGGCGGTGACATGAGGTACAATGCATTGCTTAGCAGGCCATGGATACATGGCATGAGGGCAGTACCATCAACTCTACACCATATGATGAAGTTTCCAACAAAGGATGGTATAAAAACTGTATATAGAGAATATCGTGCAGCAAAAGAAATGTTTGCAGTTTACCAGGAGGCACCGAATCCTATACACTCTACCTCGGATGAGCCTAGAAGCGGACGAACACCCGAGGATGATGAAGAATATTTCCTCACTCCTCGAACTTTCGTCGCCCCCGAAGATTCGAATGCAACGAAATCAAAAATTGAAGAGCTATAGTAAGCTGTTTTGATCGAGCATGTCTCGGATCGGAAGGTATACCTGGGAACGGGATCAACCCTCGAACTCAAGAAAAAACTCATTCAATTCCTTATTAAGAATATTGACTACTTCACTTGGTCCCACTTAGACATGACAGGGATCCCGCTGGAAATAACCACCCACTGATTAAGTGTCGACCCTAGGTTTAAACCGGTGAAGCAAAAAAGAAGACCCCAGTCCAAAATAAAACACGCATTCATCAAGGACGAGGTAATGAAACTCCTTAAAATAGGGTCCATTAGAGAGGTAAAGTACCTCGAATGGCTGGCCAATGTAGTAGCAGTTCCCAATAAAGGAAATAAGTTAAGAATGTGTGTAGATTATAAAGACTTAAACAAGGTGTGCCCTAAGTATTCGTTCCCATTGCCTAACATCGATCGTCTGATCAATGCCACGACCGGCCATGAGACCCTCACCTTTCTTGATGCCTACTCGGGGTATAATAAAATTTTGATAAACCTCGAGGATAGGGAATAGACTTCGTTCGTCACAAAGTATGGTACCTACTATTACAATGTAATGACCTTCGGGCTGAAAAATGCAAGGGACACGTGCCAACGTCAAGTTAATTAAATGTTCGAGCATCAAATAGGAATATCCATAGAAGTTTATATTGATGACATGCTGGTTAAGTCACTGCGTGCAGAGGACCATTTGACTCATTTATAGAAAACATTCGACATCCTCAAAAGCTATAACAAGAAGCTTAACCCCGAGAAATGTGCCTTCAGAGTGGGTTCGGGCAAATTCTTAGACTTTATGGTATCGAACAAGGGGATCGATATCAACCCCGACAAAATCAAGTCCATCGAGGAAATTATGGTGATAAATAACTTGAAGGCTATGCAACGGCTGACAAGGCAGATATCGGCTCTAGGCAGTTTCATATCAAGGTCATCCGACAGGAGTCATCATTTCTTCTCTTTACTCAAAAAGAAAAACAACTTCGAGTGGACTCCAGAATGCCAACATGCCTTAGAGGAGTTGAAACGATATCTGACTAGACCACCTATGCTCCACACGCCAAAGGAGGATGAAACGATGTATCTATACTTGGCCATATCCGAGATAGCAGTAAGCGGTGTGCTAGTTCAAGAAGATCAAGGAACGCAAATCCCTGTTTATTATGTGAGTCGGACCCTAGGGGATGCCAAAACCAGGTATCCACACCTAGAAAAATTATCACTTGCGTTAATTAGCACATCGCGAAAATTGATACCCCATTTTCAATGCCAGCGTATTTGCATTTTAACATCAAACCCTCTCCGAAGCATATTGCATAATCCCGAACTATCATGTCGTTTGGACAAATGGGCCATCAAGCTCGGGAGTATGATATCGAATATCAACCCTAAAGGGCTATCAAGTCCCAGATTCTAGCGGATTTCGTGGCCGACTTCTCGCCCTCCCTCGTGCCTGAGGTAAAAAAGGAACTTTTACTAAAATCAAGCACATATTCCGAGGTATGGACCATGTTCACTGACGGTGCCATGAACGTAAGAGGATCCGGACTCGGTATAGTCATGAAGCCGCCTACGAGTGGCATAATCAGGCAATCTATAAAAACTGCAAGACTGACTAACAACGAAGTTGTGTATGAGGCTATGATTACAGGTCTGGAATTGGCCAAAGGTCTGGGAGCTGAGATTGTCAAAGCAAAATACAATTCACTACTGGTAGTAAATCAGGTAAATGGGAGCTTCGAGGTTCGAAAGGACAAGATGCAAATGTACTTGGACAAAATCCAAGTCACATTATGCTATTTCAAGGAATGGACCCTGGTCCACATACCCCGAGAGCAGAATAGCGAGGCCGATGCCCTTGCCAACCTGGGTTCATCTGTTAAAGAAGATGACCTATACCTCGAGGCTGTTATTCAGCTGTCCAAATCAATGGTTGAGGAAGGTAATGCCGAGATTAATTCTACTAGCCTAACATGGGATTGGAGAAATAAATATATTTACTATCTAAAAGACGGAAAATTACCCATGGAGTCCAAAGGAATCGAGGGCCCTGTGAACCAAAGCAGTCCGTTTCTCGCTCGACCAAAATAAGACTTTGTACAGGAGAACTTTCGATGGACCCCTAGCAGTATGTATGGGTCCAGGAGATACAGATTTAGTACTCTGAGAAATTCATGAGGGTACCTGTAGAAACCACTCTGCGCTGATTCCTTAGTCTGAAAGGTGATCAGGGCAGGCTACTACTGGGACAACATAGAAAAAAGACACTAAGGAATTCGTCCAAAAGTGCGACAAATGCCAGATATTTGCCCCTATGATTCACCAACCCGGCGAACAACTACATTCGGTCTTATCGCTATGGTCGTTCATGAAGTAGGGAATAGACATCGTCGGACCTATACCAACGGCACCAGGTAAAGCTAAATTTATTTTGTTTATGACTGACTATTTTTTAAAATGGGTGGAAGCGCAGGCCTTCAAAAAAATAAGAGAAAAAGAAGTCATTCATTTCATATGGGACAACCTTATGTACCGATTTGGGGTTGCTTCCGAGATAACATGCGATAATGGGAGGCAATTCGTCGGAAGCAAAGTAACACAGTTCCTCAAGGATCACAAAATCAAAAGAATCATGTCGACACCCTACCATCTGTGTGCAAACGGCCAGGCCGAGTCCACGAACATAACCAGCATCCAAAACTTAAAAAATAAGTTGGAAAGCGCTAAGGGAAGATGGAGAGAAATACTGCCCGAAGTGCTATGGGCATACCGAACAACTCCAAAATCAAGCATAGCGGAAACACCTTTCTCCCTAGTGTATGGTGCTGAGGCTTTAACACCGGTAGAGGTCGGGGAATCGAGCTCCAAATTCTGACACACCACTAAGAGCTCGAACAACGAGGTAATGATTATGGCCCTCGAACTATTGGATGAAAAGTAAGAAGCCTTGCTGATCCGAATGGTCGCCCAAAAGAAAAGGATTGAAAGGTACTATAACAGAAGAACAAAGCTCTGACAACTCGAAGTCGGGGATTTGATCTTAAGAAAGGTAACCCTCAAAACCCAAAACCCTAATGAAGGAAAGCTAGGCCAAAATTGGGAAGGACCGTACCGCGTCCTAGGAGTAATCGACAAAGGGTCCTACAAGCCCGGTACGAAGGAAGGCGAACAACTTCCAATCAACTGGAACATATCAATGCTGAAACGATACTACTGCTAGGGTGTCCAATTGAAAATTCTGAAATGCCCTCGAGCATACGTTGCACTCTTTTCCTTCGACTGGATTTTATCCCTAGAAGAGTTTTACCAGCAAGGTTTTTAACGAGGCAACATCTATATGCTACCTAAAAAGGACTCAACAAAGTATTCAAGGCTTCCTTGCAATCAAACTCGAATACTGGGGGGCATCCTCCCGGAAGGTCACCTACTAGGAAAACCCAAGATACGCCAAATGGGGTCTCAATAGGAATATAATGTACCGCACCAAATAATCTAACGAACCGTGTCCGTATAGAGTAGCCAGGCCCCTGACAGCGAAAACATGTATACTTTTACCAAGTAATCAAAGAATACTTTCCATCAAAGCATTTCACGCTTCAAAAGAAACTCAACATTTCTGTAAAAATGGCTCCTCTGTCACGAACGTCCCGAACACTCGGGGACTAGCGTCAAAAAATCAAGGCCTGAATGACCTTCGGATCGGATCTCCAAACTCATAAGCCGTCAACGAGGCAACATCAAGATCACAGAACAGCTCCAGAGCCAAAAACATCCTAAACACTCTAGGAGTGGCGTCAAAAACTCAAGGCCTGAATGACCTCTAGGTCGGAGCTCCAAACTCATAAGCCCTCTCAAGGCAACATCAAGATCACAGAACAACTCTAGAGCCAAAAACGTCTCGAACGCTTGGGGACTGGCATCAAAATCTCAAAAACCACATGACCTCCAGGTCCAAAATTCCAAAATCGTAAACCCTCAATGAGGTAATACCAAGTTTACAAGTAATGGCTCCCAAACAGAGAAATCCTCGGTGACTCGAGGACTGCCGTCAATCTCCACCATCACCAACTTATCAAACCCGAGGCCATAAGACCATATGCGAGCAGCCTCGATCTCGTAAGACCTATATAAGGCATGGACCTCACTTGTATCAAGTGAACAACAACAATATCTGTAAGACCTCAAGCAAGACATGAACCTCACTTGTACCAACTGAATAACAACAATATCTGTAAGACCTCAAGCAAGGCATGAACCATACTTGTACCAAGTATCCAAAACTGTAAGACCTCAAAGGCATGAAAAACTTGTAAGACCTTACCAAAGGCAGACTTATAAGACCTTACCAAAGGCATAAACTCAATCTTAAATTTAAGGCTATATATCGAACTTGTAAGACCCCTAAAAGGCATACCCTCGATATAGATGCCGAAACTACTTCAATCGGGACTAAAAGGCTCCGGCCAAATGTAAATGACAATGGTCACAAGGCTATACTAGCCAAACTAACGCGACTCGGGGATGACCGACCATTGCTATAATATCACAGGCCTTCAATTTCTTTGAATCAACTTCGAAAAGAACCGGTTAAACAGGCTACCCTAAACATAGGCAAAAGAACTTCGACCATTCCAACTCCTAATTACAGGCTTCGAGATACTCAGCTTCCGAGCCACACCTCCCGAGGTGCTTGATCATCGCCATATAATGGCTCATAATCGAGGTTTTAATCAAACCAGGCAAATGCAATCTCAAAAATCCTTAACGAGGGAAAAATAAAGCCTGTGTTAGAGGTCGCATCGACCCAAAACGTAAGAATCACTATCGCCAGCCTACATAAATGGTCACATCGACCCAAAGCATAAGAGCAATTTTTGTCAGCCCATACAAAAGGTGGCATTGACCCAACGCGGAAGAGCCTAAGGGCCAGCTTGAAATTTAAAAACTTGAGGGTCAAATAAGCTCAAATCAAAACCCGGCTCGGAGACTGAACCCAAAATAGTTAACTAAAAATGCTTAAGAGCAAAAGCATAAAAGTTCAAATACCTGCTTATCCTAAAAGGGAATACCGACCCAATGCGTAAGAGCCACTATCGCCAGCACTAAAATCAAAGGTCATACCGACCAGATACATAAGAGTCAGGTCTAACCAGAGAACGCTCGGGGACTGACCTTCGACCGTTGCGGGTTGCTCAGCAATAGCAAAAACTCGAGGGTCTAACCCAAGATCTCAAATCTTGGATCGATTTTCAAAAACAAACATCACATATTATTTCCGAAAAACAAAGGGGAAAAAAGGGATAGAAAATGAAAAGCTTTCTATATATGTTGCTCGCAAAGGCATGCTTACAAGGCCTATAGAAACCCTTACAAAGAAGGAACCAAACAGAGCCCTAATATATTATCAATCCTACATCTTCGATGACTCCGCCAGAGGATGTACCCCAATGGTTTCGGCTAAAACTTCGGGTCCTCCACCGACCTCTTCCCCTTTGGGGGATCCACCTTCATTCTCATCATCTCCTGAGCCACTACCCGATGCACATCCGAAAGCATACAGGGCAGCATCCTTCTTCTCTATGGTCTTCATCCTCTCGATCTCGAAAGACAAGTTGATATCCCCACGTGTATATCCTCGAGAGTCTGCCTCCGAAATTCCAACCAAGCGTGCTTCACAGCTCGACTCGATTTCAGTTTGGCCTCATCAGGCGCTCTTTCGGATTGATTGTTTATCACAGCGATGTCCTCTTTATATAAAGATATAAGCGCCTCGGCTTCAGTTTTGATCCCGTATAATGGATCTACCAACTCGAAATGGAGACCTCTATACTTGTCACTATCTTCCCTCGCGTCATAAAACTGATGCCCAACTAAGGCCATCTTTTCCTGGAGGTTATCCCTCTTAGAATTTATCTCTCTCACGTGCCGCTTAAGTTCGAGAACCTCGGAGTTTCTGGTTCGGAGCTCCTCCCTCAATAGGGCACCCTCCTTCTTGAACTGCACAAATCAAATCAAAGGTATCAAAACGCTAGGATCCAGTAAATATTCACACAATAGCAAACTAAAACTAGGTAACCTATTCAACAACACGAGCATTACAAGAGGTACCTGCTCACAAAGCATGTCCATATCACTGAATATGAGAGAGGCCTCAAGCCGGGGATTCCCTTGGGAGCGGCTAAAGTTTTTTCAGGCATATCTCTGCCTCCTAAGAGCACCCCTGCATCAGAAAGTTCTTCATTATGGGCATCTTTTGCTCCCCTAGGAGGTAAGATGTTCCCTGAGGAGAGTCACTCACCAAGATAATGCCAACAAGGTCAATCGGAGTTGCCTCTCATCCCCGCAGGGCTCCGAAACTAGTTCCCTCTGAACCACCTACTTAATGTGTCTTAGTGCAGGGGATATTATGGCCATATGCCGGCTTAGGAGCATCACTCGATGCCCCCTCTGTAGCCTCTCTATCCCAAGGTTGGACCGCAACAACATCAAGCTCCAGCTTGGGAGCCACCATCTCTATAGCATAAGGGTCGATCAGGTTTTTGCCTCTCTCGGACGTCATCGAGAAATCATTTTCCCCCTCACCTTCAACTCGGTACTTTTTGCCGCCTATGGAATTAGGGACACCGGGTCAACCTTAGTTTCTTCCACCTTGGCCTTCTTGGATTCTGAAGGTTCATTCGATGGTTCCCTCTGTTTTTTCTTCCCTTCATCGGGTCTCGAGGTACCCTCTTCACCAAGCGATGCCCTCTCATCAAAGGGATCTCCCCCAGACCTACAAAGGCGTAAGAGGTAAACACGGGGAGTAGAGACATTGTTAATAACAATTCCGATTGAGAGGAACGACTGTCGCAGGGTTAGAGGCTCACCATGGTCCTTGGCTTCTTATCAGACTTGGGACAGATCATTCCACACTTGCTCGACATATGGGAAAATCGAGTCTAGCCGGCCAACCCAGCTTGAGAGGTTCGTGACCGCACCAGGGTAAATTGCTACGGCTGCATCAGCAGAAGAAATTAAGCGCATGGGAAGATGTATCTATAAAGAAGCATGGAAATGCTAGATAGCATATCTACTTACGTTCTGTGTTCCACCTTTCGAGGAATGGCATACTTCCCACCAGGATCAGGTCAGAGGTCCTAACGCAAACAAAATGACTCATGCACCCTCCGATCCCGACTTCTTCGATGCAAGAAAAGAGGGCCCTCAAAGCTCGGTAGTGGAGCTTAATCAGGCCCCAACGAAAGATACAGGGGATGTACATCTTGATTAAGTGATCAAGGGTGAAGGGAATCTCCTCAGTTATGTTCACATAATACATGATCATGTAGACAATGCGCCAGAACAAAGAGTGAATTTGGCTGAGGGTCACTTGATAACGTTGGCAGAAATCGAGAATCATGGGGTCTATCGGGGGCAAGGACGGCCCCAACAGCCCAAGGGTAAATAGGTAAGTATATACACTAAGGAAATCGGCTTTGTAGATAGTTATATCCTCCTCTCGAGAAGGGATCTCCACGAGCACCGCATCCCCCAGTAACAATCAATCTTCACCCTTCTGACGTCTGTTATTGAACTAATATACTAAGGCATAGGCCCGTGACGCCCCGGCTTCGAAGAAGGTTTCTCGACCTTGAAATCGAAAGCTGTTGCAATATATCCTGGAATGCATTCCTCAACACGAGGAGGCACAGCCGCTTTGCCTTTAGATGGAAGCGAGGAGGAGGAGGTTGTGTTCTCCTAAAAAGTAGAGGCGGAAGTTTTTGCCATTTCTAAAAAGATTTCAGAGGATAAAAGGAAATTGTGTTTCGAAAAATAAACAAAAGAAAAGTTAGAAGGAACCTTTGTGGGGGCTTGGCGGTGCGGAAAATTATAAAGAAGGAGAGATGGGGTATTTATAGAGGCCCATCACGCGCGTTGGGGAAAGTCAAAGGGCAGCCAACTGTTGTAATCAATGCAAAGGCTTTCAATGGCTATGCGTTCGCAATCTTTGGTACCATACGACAGCCATCATTACGAAAATACCAGTAGGATAGTAATTCAAGGTCGTTTCTTATTATCTTCACTATAAGAAACACGGGGACTATCTATATGCAGTAAAATCGGAGGGTCCAATTTTCCATCATTGCGACGGCTCGTAAGCACAATTCACAGATTCAAGATTACGGTCAAGGTTCGCCCTGAAAGGCTATTGATGCTCGACCTCGGGGAAATGCAAACCAATTATTGTGATAAAGAAATGAGGAGTTCCCAAGGTGCATAACTAAGAGCTGACAAAGTCTAGTGAGTTAGGCTCAGACCCGAATCAGGTCGTCAACTAACTTTCCCATCTCCATATCTTTGTAATAAATATATTTGTACTATGTTAGGATTTTCCCTCATATATAAAGAGGATCTTTGTCACTTTTTAAACAATTGTTGCTCAATAATAAAATGCACAAGAACATTCTCTCTGCTCTTTAACACATTCTCTTGATTTTATTACTTTATTTATTTCTTACATTCATTGTGCTTCATTTATTGTTCTTCATTTATTACTTATTATTGGCCATAAAGAGTCATCATTTATTTATTACAATTGTTAGTCATTCATTGATTACCCTCGATAGCTCCCAGCCGAGCACCAGAATCGACCCCGAGGCCTCCGAATAGGCAAACACGAGGCCCCTATTATTAACCATTCGGTTTGATTATCACCTTGATCTCAATCTCTTATCTCATTTCCAAGTCTTTCACATAGCTTCTTCAAACCAACAACTAGCATAAAAATAGATCACATATTTTTAGAATGCCATAATCAAATTTAATTGTTATTGTCATTTTCATGGTAAACACATATATATGATCAAATGAAATAACATAACACAAATGGATTCTCCCCTGCTATTTATATTAAATTCATACTCTTTATTTTGCAATTCACTTGCCTAGTATTAGAGGTTAGGTTCCATCATGACCTTTGAATGGATTTTGGGTCGTGACATTCTCTCTCTATTTCTCTTTCTCTATATCCTTTTTTCTTTATTTTTTTCTCTATATCTTTCTCTTTTTCATTCATCTCTTACCTATTCTCCATCTATTTCAAATATTGAAGCTACTAATGGAGTTTCCATTATTTTTTGATTCTTTATTATAATTCAGGAATTGTAATATTAAGAAAATGAAAACCAATTTGTTTCCCAATTTCATTTCTTTATCCCTAAGTATACTATAGACATAGTATGGTAGGAAAAGAGAGATAATGAGATAAATGGGAATATTAAAAACACAGTATGGTGGGCAAAGAGAGAGAATGAGACGAAAAAATCAAATCAGCACATACAATCAAGAAGAGTATTTGGCCTAGATACTGTACCATGTGAACACTGCAATCGAGGCTATATATATTGACTTATGTTATTCATCCTCTATTCAATTATGATAGTAGAGATAAATGTGTTTCACATTGTAACAACCTGACCTGTTGTTTCGCTTTCTAGATTCTTGTTCCCCATGTTTAAGACTTACTGTATGTTCTTTTACTGATTTATGACTTATGGGGATAGTTGGTTTGGTTTAGAAAGGGTTCGACTTGAATTCGGAACACTTAGTTCAATAATAGTGGCCTAAGGTGGCCAAATTTGACTTGAGTCAACATTTTGAGTAAATGACCTTGGAACCGAGATTTGATGGTTCCAATAGGTTCGTATGATAACTTTGGACGTTAGCGTGTGTTCGGATCAAGTTTCGGGTGATCCGGGAGCGTTTTGTTGCTTAATTTTGAAAGTTTCCACCTTAAATGTTTTAGAGTTTCTTAAATTTGGTTTGAAGTTGACTTTGGTATTATCGATGTCTGCTTGGGATTCTGAGCCTAGAACAGGTTTGTATGGTTATTTGTGACTCGTGCATAAAATTTGCCGTCATTCCAAGTTGTCTAAGTATGATTTGCTGTGTTCGGAGCTAGTTGAAGATGTTTGAAGTTTATTAGTTGATTAATTTGGTTTTGCGGTGAGATTCTTGGTTTCGTTGTTGGTTTACGTGTTTCGAGACTTTGAGTAGGTCCATATATGTATATGAACTTTTGATGCATTTGGACGGGATTCCAGATGACTCGGGTGTGTTTCAGACCACCCAGAGTTAATCTAAATTGCAAAAATTGTTGGTGCTGGTTTTCTTCTTCTTGATCGCGGATGTTATCACACATTCACGATGAAGGATTTGGGGAAGAGGTGTTTTTTTTCACGTTCACAATCAAGAGGGAGCATTCACGAAGGCTCGCGATAAGAGGTCCGTGTTCGCGTAGAAAGGACTGGGTTTGGGGGGGTTAGCAAGTCGTTTCCCTTCGCGTTCACAAAGGGCGGGTTGCGTTAGTGAAGCTTTGGTTGGGCTAGCCTTAGCGATCGCGAGGCTCATGTCCCATTCACGGAGAAAACTTCTGAGCCTTTGGAGATTTTGCCTTCGCGATTGTCAAAGGCTTTTTCGCGATCGTGAAGAAGAGGTCACTGGGTAGAAACTTTTAAAATGTTGGGATTAAGCTCATTTTTCTCACTCTTACATTTTGGTTGGCCGATTTTGGAGCTTTTTGGAGAGGGTCTAGCATCTTGAGGTAAGTAAAAACTACATTATGTGAGTTTAGTACATAGTTTATGGGTAGAGTTAACATAGGATATGCAGAAATTATGGGATTATGTTGATAAACCTAGGGTTTGGTAAAATGGGATAAGGCCACAAAATTGATTATGGAATTGAGTAGAAATTATATATCTGAGCTCTAAAGGTCATGTGTGACGTTATTCAATGAATATTTCCAAAATTCGGACATGTGGGCCCGGAGTTTCTTTTAGGGACTTTTCGATTTGGTTGAGTAATTACTGTAATAGATAAATTATGAACTTTTGAGCATATATTGATTAGTTTGTATGACTTTTGGCTAGTTTCAGATTACTTGACATCGACTTAGGGAAAATAGCGAGGTTGAAGGGCCGAACAATGGAATTGGAAGCGAGGTAAGTATCTAGCCTAACCTTGAAAGAGGGAATTATCCTTATAGGTGTTTAACTCGTTATTTTCTAATAATTGTGGGTGCTACGTATGCACGAAGTAAAGAGTGTCCGGATGTAGCTAAAAATCATGTTTATGTGCAGGTAGACTTAGGACTTTATCATGCAATATTTGTACTATTTGAACCCAACTTGTTAGTTTAATTACTTGAATTTATTATTGAAATTGATTAGGGATCATCTTAGGCCGAGCGTCGCTAATATGAGTTTTGGATGAGTATTCGATTACTGATATAAAATTATGCATCTTTATGTGCCTATCTTGGTGTTGTAGTTATATGACCCGTAGTCCGAAGAGTTTCTCTATTCCCGTGGATCAGGCCGAACGCCTCAGCAATATATATTGAGATGCATCAGTGGATCAGGCCATATAACCTCGGTAGTGTATGTACACGATTATTATGGATCGGTCTATATGACCTCGGCATAACTCATGCGTAATATTGATAGGAGTCCGAACATACCTGATATTTCCTTCATGACTTGAGAATTTATATTTACTTTATAATTCTTATTTGTTGAAAAGGCACGTGATATTTGGGGATTTTAAATTGGTATTTTTTGCCAAAAAATCACATTAATTATTTTTTCTTATTCCATTGTTATCGTTGTATTTAAAGCTTTAATTAAAATTCTTTCACTTTATTTATTCACCACTAGTAAGTCATGGTGTCGACCCCTCGTCACTACTTCTTTGAGGTTAGACTAGATACTTATTGGGTACAAGTTGATTTACGTACTCATGTACACTTCTACACACAAATTTGTAGGTACTGAGGCAGGTACATCTGGTATCCATTCGGGCACGCATCCACATTATCCGGAGAATTTTGCGTGAGATGCTCCCCATGCTCCGATTTGAACCACCCAGAGTCTCCTTCTTGTTGCAATTTATATTTATGCATATTTTTTTTCAAATAGTAGTCGTAATGGTTTTTATATTCTATTAGATTGCCCGTGCACTTGTGACTCCAGAGTTTGGGAATTTATGGTAGATGTTTATGGTTTTTGCCTATTAATATCAGCATTTCACTCATATATTTTATATATGCTTTATATTACCATGTCCTTCTATACTTAGTTTCTTTATTAAATAAAATTCATGATTTTAAAACATAATAAAATGAATAACTAAATGGATAGTTCACTCGTGGATTTCCTAAAGGCGACGTTGAGCACCATCACGACCTATAGTGGAATTGGGTCGTGACAGCTTGGTATTAGAGTACTAGGTTCACATAGGTCTCACAAGTCATGAGCAGGCCTAGTAGAGTCTCGCAGATCGGTGTAGAGATGTTCGTTCTTATTTTCGAGAGGCCACATAGTGTTAGGAAAGTTCTATTTCTTCATATCATATCCTGCAGTTGATGTTACACTAAGTATCTTTCTCTTATTTTCTCACAGATTATGAGAACACACACTACAGATGTACTTGGTGGTAGAGGGGCTGCTCCCCCAATTGTTAGAGGTCTAGGGAGGGCCACAACTCCTACAAGAGGCTGAGGGTGTCCTAGATTTTCTCCTATTGTACCACTAGTGGAGTGGAGGATCTTATTATTGAGGAGCAGGATGAGGTGCCTACAGCTGAGCCGGCCCCGGTAGATTTTATGACTACACCAGGATTTCAGGAGGTCATGGGTTGTATGATGCAATTCATGGATCTATACTTAGGTCGGGCTATTCCCGGTAGATTCGAACACATCTCAAGCGAGATGGGATCACAGACCCTTAGCGTTCAGGCTCTAGGGCACATTAATACCGTTTATCAGACCCCAAGTGCACTCAGGGCACAACCAGTTGAACATATGTACTAAGCTACATCCTCCTGTCTTTGGCATTGAGCAGCATGAGGACCCAAAGGATTTAATCGTTGCAGGGACAAGCTGTAAAATATGAGAGTATTGGAGTCCAACGGGGTGGACTTCACCACATTTTTGTTGGAGGTAAAGTCACGTAGATGGTGGAAGTCTTACCTCTGTAATAGACCAATAGGTTCACCTCCCTTGACTTGGGACCAGTCTAGCGGCCCTATGTTTTCAGCACCACCGCTAGCTCGGAGTGCTCCGGCACGACCCTACTTCAACGCCATTCCAGAGAGCACTTACCATCCACCGCCTATTCAGGGTTCCTCTAGTGGGTATTTAGGTCACCATGGTTAGACTCAAGGTCAGTGGTCTTACACACTTAAAGGTTGCTATGAGTGCGGGGAGCTTGGTCACATGAGGAGGTTTTTCCCCAGCCTTCGGGGCAAGCCAGTACAGCAGGGCCATCAGCCCGTGATCATCACACCAACTGCCACACTGCCAGTCAGCCGACCAAATGTGGAGGGCATATAGGTAGGGGTCGCCATAGAGGTGGAGGCAAGCAAGTTGGCGCTCTAGGTTCTATGCCTTTCCAACTATACTAGATGTAATACCCTTAAATATCGTGATCACAGGTACTATTTCTATCTGCAGTAGGGATGTTTTGATATTATTCGATTTAGGGTCTACTTATTAATATGTATCTTTTTAATCTGGATGTCTCTCGTGAGTCCTTGGAAGTTCCTGTATATGTATCCACGCCAGTGGGTGATTATGCTGTTATGGATCGGGTTTACCGATCCTATGTAGTGATTTTCCATGGTTATGAGACCAGAGTGGATCTTCCGTTGCTTGACATGCCTGACTTTGAAGTCATCTTAAGCATGGACTAATTGTCTCCATACCATGTCGTTATTGATTTCCATGCCAAGAGTGTTACCTTGGCGATGCCAAAGTTGCCTAGATTGGAGTGGAGGGGTTCATCTATCAGTATATCTAGTCGGGTCATCTCTTTCTTGAAGGCTCAACAAATGGTAGAGAATGGTTATTTAGCCTATCTGGCTTATGTTAGGGATACTACTGTAGAGGCTCCCATGATTGATTCAGTGCCCATAGTGCGGGAGTTCTCTAATGTATTTCCTTCTAATCTACCAGGCATGCCACCAGATCGTGATCTTAATTTAATTATTGATTTGGTGCTAGGCACCCATCCAATCTTTATTCCACCGTACCGCTTGGATCTGAAACAGTTAAAGGAGTAAAGGGAAGAGGTTGAGGAATTGCTCGAGAAGCGGTTCATCAAGCCGAGTGTATCACCTTGGGGTGCACCGATATTGTTTGTGAATAAGAAGGATGGGAGTATGCGAATGTGCATTGATTAACACTAGTTGAAAAAAGCCACTATCAAGAATAAGTACTCCTTCCGTTACAATTTATGTGAACCTATTCCCTTTTTAGTCTATTCCAAAAAAATGACCCCTTTCTAAATTTAGAAACAATTTAGCTTAAACTCACAATTCTACGTCTAATGAGAAGTTTTTATAACCACACAAATACTCTGGGTCTCTTTTTGAGTTGTTTAGGACCACAAATTCCAAAAGTCTTCATTTTTTCTTAAACTCCGTGCCCAGTCAAACAGGTTCACATAAAGTGGAACGGAGGAAGTACTTGTTTTCGCGCATTGATGATTTGTTTGATCAGTTACAGGGGGATAGGGTTTTCTCTAAGATTGACTTGAAGTCTGAGTATCATCAGCTGAGAATTCGTGCTTCAGATGTTTCGAAGACGTTTCGGACTAGATATGGGCACTATGAGTTTCTAGTGACGTCCTTCAGCTTGACTAACGCCTTGGCGATGTTTATGGATTTGATGAATTGGATGTTCAAGACATATCTTGACTTATTTGTCATTGTCTTCATTGATGACATATGGAACTAATCTAGTAGTATAGAGGGATAGGAGCAACATTTGAGGATTGTGCTTCCAACCTTGCGGGAATAAAAGTTATAAGCTAAGTACTCCAAGTGCAAGTTCTGGTTAGACTCTATGGATTTCTTGGGGCATGTTGTATCAGGTGAGGATATCAAGGTGGATCCCAGTAAGATCAAGGCAGTTCAGAGTTGGCCTCATCCTACCACAACGACCGAGATCAGAAGCTTAACAGGTAATTATTATCGATTTGTAGAGGGTTTATCGTCCATTGCAGCTCCTATGACTAGATTGACCTAGAAGGGCGCTCCGTTCAAATGTTCTAATGATTGTGAGGCAAACTTTCTGAAGCTCAAGGCTGCAATGACTATAGCACCGATGTTAGTATTGCCCTCCAGTTTAGGTATGTATATTGTGTATTGCGATGATTTACGCATTGTCTTGGGTTGTGTGCTGATGTAAAAGGGGTGTGTTATTGCATATTCTTCACGTTAGATGAAGCCCAACGAGAAGAATTACTTTGTGTATGATTTGGAATTGGCCGCAATAATTAATGCTCTCAAGATCTAGAGGCGTTATCTTTATGGGGTGTCTCGCGAGGTTTACACAACACCGCAGTTTATAGCATTTGTTTAAGTAGAGGTACCTTAATCTGAGGCAGCAAATGCGGCTTGAGTTACTGAAGGAGTATGATATTACTATCCTCTATCATCCAGGCAAGGAGAGTGTGGTTGTGGATGTCTTGAGCAGAAAGGCAGAGAGCAGGGTAATTTGGCATTAATTTCAGCGGATGAGAGGCCATTAGCTTTAGACATTCAGCCCTAAGCTAATAGACATGTGAGGTTGGATATTTTAGATCCCATTCGAGTTCTTGCATATGTTGTGGCTTAGTCTTCTTTATTTGAGCGAAACAAGACTCGTCAGTATGATGATCTACACTTGCTGGTTCTTAGAGAGACGGTGCTACGGGGTGGTTCCAAGGAGGTTTCTATCGGTGATGATGGTGTTGTATGACTCCAACATTGCCTATGTGTTCCTAATGTTGACAGCCTAAGGTAGATAATTCTAGAGGAGGCACATAGTTCATAGTATTCTATTCATCCGGGTGCTACAAAAATGTATAGTAACTTGAGGCAACATTACTAGTGGTGGCGGATGAAGGACATAGTAGAGTATGTTTCTATATGTTTAAATTGCCAGTAGGTTAAGTATGAGCACCAAAGGCCACCTAGCAAATGGTTACACCGGAGTGAAAGTGGGAGCGCATCACTATGTACTTCGTAGTTAGGTTGTTGCGGATGTTGAAGAAATTTGAAGTTGTTTGGGTCATTGTCGACAGACTAACCAAGTCGGCACACTTTATTCTGGTAGTGACTACGTACTCTTCAGAGAGGTTGGCCCAAATTTATATTCAGGAGATTTTTTGATTGCATGGTGTGGCTAATTCCATCATTTCATATAGAGACACTCATTTCACTTTTGGAGAGCAGTACAGAGAGAGTCGGGTACCCGAGTAGAGCTCAGCACGGCCTTTCATCCTCAGACCAACGAGCAGTGGGAGCGAATAGTTCAGATTCTAGAGAATATGCTCAAAGCATGTGTGATTGACTTCAGAGGGCTTTATTTACCTTTGGCTGAGTTCTCTTATAACAACAGTTATCAGTCAAGCATCGAGATGGCTTTATTTGCCACCTTGAATGGGCGATGATATCATTACCCCATAGGTTGGTTTGATACTAGCGAGTCTAGGTTATATGGCATAGATTTGGTAACGAATGTCTTGGATAAAGTAAAGTTGATTCAGGAGAGACTTGTGTAGCTTAGTCCAGGCAGAAGAGTTTTGCGGATCAAAAAGCACGTGATTTATCATTTATGGTGGGAGAACAAGTTCTTTTGAATGTCTTGCCGATGAAGGTTATCATAAGGTTCGGAAAGAAGGGCAATCTGAGTCTGAGGTTCATCGGTCCGTTTGAGGTGTTTGAACGAATTGGAGAGCTTGTTTACACGCTTGCTTTGCCTCCAAGTCTATTGGGAATTCATCCAATTTTCTATGTATCTATGCTCCGAAAGTACCATATCGATATGTCACGTGTTAGATTACATTATAGTTCAGCTGAATGAGAGCTTGGGTTATGAAGAAGAGCCAGTTGTTATTATTGGCAAGCGGCTCAACCAATTGAGATCTAAAAAGATTTCAGCAGTAAAGTTCTAGTGGAGGTGCCAACTAATCGAGGAGGAAACTTGTGAGACCGAGAAGGACATGTGGAGCAGATATCCACACTTATTAAGCACTCCACGTATAATTCTTCACCCGTTCGAGGATGAAAGTTTGTTTAATACGTGGAGAATGTAGACACCCGACCGGTCATTTCACTTTATATACCCATTCTCCCCTATTTAAGTCTTCCGATATGTGCTTTTACTATTTTATGACTTGCAGGGATGATTGGTTTGGTTTTGGAAGGGTTCGGGTTGAATGCAAAATGCTTAGTTCCTTAATAGTGGCATAATGTGGCCAAGTTTGACTTGAGACATTTTGAGGAAACGACCTCGGAACTGAAATTTGATGAACCCAATAAGTTTGAATGGTAATTTTGGACTTGGGCGTGTGTTCAGGTCGAGTTTCGGGTGATCCGGGAGCGTTTTGGCGCTTAATATTGAAAGTTGGCATCGTAAAGGTTTAAGAGTTTCTTAAATTTGGTTTGAAGTAGACTTTCGTGTTATCGATATCCGTTTGCGATCCAAGCCTGAAATAGGTTCGTATGGTGATTTGTGATTTGTGCATAAAATTTAGCATCATTTCGAGTTGCCTAAGTAAGATTTGTCGCGTTCGGAGCTAGTTGAAGAAGTTGAAGTTCAAAAGTTGATTAACATGGTTTTGGGGTGCGATTATTGGTTTCGATGTTGTTTTATGTCTTCCGAGACTTCGAGTAGGTCCGTATTATATTTATGAACTTTTTGGTGCACTTGGACGGGGTCTTAGGTGGTTCGGGTGTGTTTTGAACCACCCGGAGTTAAGTCCAAATTACACAAATTGCTAGTGTTGGTTTCCTTCTTGCGAACATGGAGGTTGTCACGTGTTTGCAATGAAGGATTTGGGGATGAGGTATTTTGTTCTTTGAGTTTGTGAAGGCTTAGGCTCTGTGACCTTCGCGTTCACGATGAGAGTTCCATGTTCGAGTAAAAGGGACTGGATCTGGGGGGGTCACCCGCGAAGGACAGGTCGCGTTCAAGAAGCATTGACTACGCTAGCCTTCGCAATCGCGAGGCTCAAGTCGTGTCGCGAAGAACATTTTTCTAGGCCCTATCAGATTTTTCCTTTCCGATCGCGAGGGCCTTTTTGCGATCGCGAAAAAGGGTTCACTGGGTAGAAATGTCACGACCACAACCTCCCTCCGTGGGATATCGTGATGTCACCTAGTCTCTAGGACTAGGTAAGCCTAACATACATAAAGAATTAACAGAAATATTAATAAAACTTCCTATTAAACCAATAGCTATCATAAAAAGGACTCCATAATACAACTGAAGATAACACCCAAAATTTGTTGAGATCGAGTCATAAGCTCTACACGAGTATACCAAAACATCCCTAATACATCAGTATCTACAATAGGAGTATGAAATAGAAACTAAGATAGAGGGTGACTCCGCGGCTTGCGAACGTCGACGTGTATACCGTGAAGTCTCTAGTCCAAAGCTCAACTCATGGATGCCTATCCTGATATGAAGTACATGGATCTACACAAAAATATGTGCATAGATGTTGTATGAGTACACCGCAACGGTACCCAATAAGTATCAAGCCTAACCTTGGTAGAGTAGTAACGAGATCAGGTCAAGACACCTACTGGAATAAATAAATAAGTGTAACATGTATGGTACAATATAATAATAGAATCAAGGAATGAAACAATGAAGAAACACAACAAGATAAGCTCCACGGAAAGTTAAGGCAATAAAGGCATCAAGTGAGGAAACACATAATAAGAAAACCAAGGAAACGGTGCAAACAAAACACAAGTGATATAAATGAAAGATAACAACAAGAATCATGTCCGAGGTATCGCTTCATATCTCATTTCAATCACAATCACAATTTTTCCTTATATCACCGCTAAAGCCTTGCATTTAGCTTTAAAAAATACTTTCCCAAAATAGCTACCTGCAGTTTAGCCACCTTATCACACCATGTGGCTTCAAATAGTTCCCCTAATAGTAACACACGTATCAAGCCCACCTTATCTCAAATATTGGAAGATAGTGAAGGCTGACTTCCTTTTTAAACAACGATGTGGCAAATCCCTTTTTTTAAGTCGACGAATTGGAACCAGGAAAGACTCTTATTGCAAGCGAGTTCAGTGGATCTCTGGTGAGGGGCACTCACCGCATGCGTATCAACCTCTATCCTAATACCACAACATGCGTATCAATATCACATCATATCACAAATCTCACCTAAGTGCCAAATACCACAACTTGCCAAAGAAGTCAACAATAATAATGTTTTCATAATAAATAGCCCATGGCTCAACTACAATGTGTACAAGAGTCTCAACAATAGCAACCAAAAGTGAATAGCTCAATAAGAATGATATTTCAACAATTTACAACTATGCCTCAATGTGATCATGGCTTTTACAACTTCATACCAAAACTCAACAATATAAATTCCAAGAAATAACAACTTCAAGTAAGGCAACTCAGCAGTTGAATATTTAACAAGGCAAATGAGAAAGCAGTAACTTCAACTAAGCATGTAAGGGCGAATAGCAAGTAAAAGATGAGAAAAGTATTAACAATGTCAAGTGAAGCATGTAAGGATACATTAATGATGATGAATATAACATATTATAACAACTCAATTAAAAGCATGAAAAGAATTTACAAAGCTTAAAGCGGTCAGTTACCATATTTAGCATGTGTACCCACTCATCACCTTGCATACACGGCTTTCACGTACCGCAATTAACACAAATCAACATCAATCCTAAGGGGTAATTTTCTCACACAAAGTTAGGCAAGACACTTAACAAAACACGCTAACTCAATCCACTAGTTAGCCTTTTATGCGAATAACCAACTCGGTACGGCTCGAATCTAGCCAAAATAACTTTATACCATAAATACAAGCCATAGGAAACTATTCTGAATAATAAAGTTAAAATATTTAACGAAAATCAAAAAGTCAACTCAAAAGTTAACCACAGACCCGCATCTCGAAACCCGGCCGAACTAACAAATGCGAACACCCATTCAATAACGAGTCCAACCATACTAAAATTACTCAATTTCGACCTCAAATCGACCTTCAAATCCTCAAAATATAGTCTATGAAGTTTTCACAAATATACCTAATTTTTCCAACTCAAAAAACCAATTAAATGATAAAAAAGATGATGGATTCAGGTACAATAGCCATATCCGAGTTAGAATCACTTACCTCGATCAACTCCTTGAAAATATCTCTCAAAATCACCCAAAACCGAGCTCTCTAAGTCAAACGATGAATAATGAAATAAAACCCTCGATTTGGAGGGGAATTTTACAATTTGGATTGGAGTAAGTATATTTTACTCGGATTTGACTATTTTTTATGATTCTGTCATTGTTTTTAGAATTTAATTGATGAATCTAAGTGAAGAAATTAGGTATTTTAGCAACAACAAAAAACTTTTCTAAATGTAATTTGAGGATTTGAACCCCGATTCAAAGTAAAAATTTGATTAAATTGGTAAGGTTGGGCTCATTTTTGAATGGGTGGTCATAAATTTTGAGTGTTGTCGGGTTCCTGGGTGCGGATGAGGGTTGACGTTTTATTTTTATAAAGATCTAATCTTTATTGTTTGGAGTTGTTTCATATGGCATTACTTGATAATATTAAGTTGTTTGCTAGACTTGAGCCGTTCGAAGGTCGATTCACATGAGAAGGACTTTTTGGAGTATTGATTCAGGCATTTTGAGGTAAGTAATATACCTAAACTTGGTTTGATGGTAATTAACCTGGTGAACTATGATACTTGGGGTGTGTTGGGGTGACACATGTGCTAGGTGACGTCGTGTGTGCGTGCACCAGGATATACATGATCCGGGTAGACTTCAAACAACTACGAGACTTGTTTTGCTATCATGCATTGTTGTACCCATGTTTTCTCTACTTGTATGATTATTTGAGATATGATCCATGTCAGAAATCATGTCTAGGCTATGTGCATATTTGTTGAGACATGATAGGGCTACTCTTGTTGTTTTGAGCTGTTTGCCTTAATTGTAAGCATTCATTCAGCGATGATGTTATATCCGTGTATGATAACTCTATCTCAATGCATTCTTATCTTGATTTCTCATATGTTGTCGATGCCTCATATGTGTAACACTATTGAACTGAGTAATGTGGAATGCGATTAATTGAGACTTGAGCGGTTGATGACTGAGCTTTGGCCATAGAGTCAATCTGGTATTGATTTTGAGGTGACGCGTACGCCAGACCCGTATTGGGCTAAGTGGTATGAACTAGGGGTGACACGTGCACCAGGCCCCATGATTGGGCTATGTGATATTGACTATTAATTAGCTCTTCGGCAAGGATCCGCCCCTCCGGGGTATTCACAGTGAGCGCAAACACATGGCTATATATGTGCTTTGGTGAGGGGAATTCGTGTCAGGCACCTGTATAGTGCTGAGTGTGCTTGTGTGCGAGATGATAAGGGGCACTTCTACCAGGCACCATGAGCGTACTGAATGTAATTATACTTGATGATTTCACTATGATGTTGTTGACTTGACATGTATATTAGACATAAAGATGTATTATCCTAACTAAAATGTCCTATATGTTATTAAAAGTTTGGAAGAATCACAGTTTTCATTGATAATATTATGTATTAGTGATTTCTATGAAAAATTGGACTTTAAATCATACTTGGGAAGCATGCCTAATTTTTTTTGTAATTGTGAACGAGTTGAACATGATATCGTTGAGTTATTTACTTTTACTATTTTCAATATGCTGAGTTACTATTGATTATTGGTGATAGACACTAACTTTTTTACGAGTTTGGCACTGCTTTCAGCACAAGGTTAGGTTTGTTACTTATTGAGTACATGGGGCATGTTGTATTCATACTACACTCTGCACTTCATATAGAGATCCATGTACTTTCGGACGTGGTGATTGCTAAAGTTCGCACTAATACCAGCTTGTACAACTATGAGGTAGTTGTTATATCGTTTTCAGGCCTTGAAGTTCTCTTTCATTTATTTATACTATTATTTATGATTCTGTAGTGCTCGTGTATTTACTGACACAAGGTCATTGGGATCGTTGTACTAGTGTTATCGTTGTTTTTCTCAAATATTTCATGATATTTTCGTTGTTGAGATCATTAAGTTCTATTTATTGAGTTCATTGTTATTGTGAAACTGTTGGCTTGTCTAGCAAGCGGTTTTAGGCGTCATCGCAGCTCCGATGGGAGTTTGGGTCGTGGCAAGTTGGTATCAGAGCAGTAAATTACCAAGGTCTCACGAGTCATGAAAAAGTTTAGCATAGTCTTGCGGATCGGTACAGAGACGTCTGTACTTATCATCGAGAGGCTACCAAACTATCGAGAAACCTCATTTTCTTGCATTCTTATTGTGCAGATTTGTTAACTCCGAAACTTTACTCTTATATTCTCTCACAGACAGTGAGGACACGTTCAGCCGAATCTAGCAGGCAGGTTCTAGTGCCGCCAGTCAAGGCCGCAAGAGTCCAGGGTCGAGATAGGGCTCGCAATACAGCTTGTAACACATGTGGATCCACCAGTTGCTCCGGATACTATTGAGCTGGTGGGACCATCTCAGACACCGACGGTGCCTATTACTATAGGAGACTTTGGCTTATATCTTAAGTGTGTACACAAGCTTGACTCAGGTGGGTATGATACTAGTTGCACCAGCTACCTCACAGGATGGGGGAGGAGCCCAGACTCCTACCGCTCGTACACAGGTTCAGCTAGATCAAGGTTATCAGACACTAGGGGTGTTACTAGTTTAGCCCGTTGTTGCTGCTCGCGATGAGGTGGACCATCTATGTCTGATAAGGAGCAAAAGATGTTGAAGCGATTTAAGAGTCTTAATCCTCCCGAGTTCAATGGAGCAGAGTCAGAGCATGCTCAGGGTTTTCTGGATTAGTGTTATCGTATTCTTCGCACGATGGGTATTATGGACACTAGTGGAGTTGCCTTTACTACTTTTCAGCTGGCAAAGGTAGCCTACAGATGGTGGCAGACTTATGAGTCAGGCATGCTAGCTGGCACAACACCACTTACATGGCATCAGTTCTTAGTTCACTTCTTAGAGAAGTTTGTCCCACGGACTTGCAGAAAAGAGTTGCATAGGGAATTTGAGCAGCTACACCAGGGGGATATGATTGTGACCCACTATGAGCTGAGATTTGTGGATTTGGCATGTCATGCAATATGGTTGTTTCCCAGTGTGAGAGAGAGAGAGAGAGATAGGATTAGGAGGTTCAATGATGGCCTTAATTATGGTTTAGGGGATATGATTGTGACCCACTATGAGCTGAGATTTGTGGATTTGGCATGTCATGCAATATGGTTGTTTCCCAGTGTGAGAGAGAGAGAGAGATAGGATTAGGAGGTTCAATGATGACCTTAATTATGGTTTACGTTACAGTGTGGCTCGAGAAGTCGAGACAAATGCTAGGTTTGACCGGGCGGTTGATATTGATATATACTTGGAGCATGTTCGCATGATTGAGAGAGAGAGGGGGAGAGGCCCCGTGGTTCAGGTGGTTTTGGTGATACCTCATCAGGGGATCTATCACATCATAGTAGAGGTCCTCCTTTTAGGCACGCTTAGGCAGCTCATTAGATTCCTCGTGGTTCGTCGGTTATCCAAAGTTCATATCGTGCTCGCTAGTTCAGTCATCATTCAATGCACTCCAAGCTCAGAGATCGTACCGTACTCCATCAGTTGAGGGTTTGTCAAAACCAGGTTCTTCCAGTAGTTATTCTAGTTCACGGGGTCCGACTCAGGCCCCGCAGTCATTCTCGGTTCGAGGTTGCTACGACTGTAGGGAGTTGGGGAATAGATAGACTATGACTCCCACACTAGTTGTTACACTACCCGCTCTACCAGCTCGGGGTGGAAGTCGTATGGGACAAGGTCACCCTAAAGGGGGAGGTCAATCAGGTGGTAGACAAGCTCGTTTATGAATTTCTCGCCAGGCCAGAGGTAGTTGCTTCCGACGCCGTGATCACAGGTATTATTTCCATGTGCCACAGAGATGCTTCAATGTCATTTGACACTGGTTCCACTTATTCATATGTGTTATACTTTGCTTGTTATTTGGATATGCCTCGTGATTCTTTAGATATGCATGTTCTTGTATCTACACTGGTGGGTGATTCTATTATTGTAGACCATGTATATCAGTCATGTGTGGTTACCGTTGGGGGTTATAAGACTAGAGCTGATATCTTCTTGCTTAGCATAGTGGATTTTGATTTGATTTTAGGCATGAATTGGTTGTCACCATATCATGCTATTCTTGATTAACATACTAAGATCAAGATATTGACAATGTCGGGGTTGTCGAGGTTGGAGTGGAGAGGCTCCCTGGATCATGTTCCTAGTAGAGTGGTATCTTTTTTGAAGGCTCAACAGATGGTTGAGGAGAGGTTTTGGCGTATTTGGCCTTCGTGAGAGATGTTACTGCTGATACTCCTATTGTTGAGTCAGTCTCAATAGTGAGGGAGTCCCACGGACCTGTCGAGCATGCCACCCATCAAGGATATTGATTTTGGTATTGATTTGGTGTCAGGAACTCAAACTATCTCTATTCCACCATATCGCATGGAACCAATAGAGTTGAGTGAGTTGAAGGAACAATTACAGGAGTTGCTTGATGAGGGTTTCATCAGGCCTAGTGTGTCACCTTGGGGTGTACGGGTTCTTTTTGTGAAGAAAAATGAGGGTTATCTAAGGATATGCATTGACTACAAACAGTTGAACAAGGTTACTATCAATAACAAATACCCACTAGCACGTATTGATGATTTATTTGATTAACTTCAGGATGCTAAAGTATTCTCGAAGATTGATTTCAGATTGAGGTACCATCTGTTGAAGATCCGAGCTTCAGATATTCCGAAGGCGGCTTTTAGGACCCTCTACGGGCACTATGAGTTCTTGGTGATGTCTTTTGGGTTGACCAATGCCCCAACAGCTTTTATGCATTTGATAAACAACATAATTCAGCCTTATCTTGATACATTTGTCATAGTTTTCATTGATGATATATTAGTATACTCTCGTTGTTGGGAGGATCATGAGCAGCATTTGAGTATTGTGCTCCAGGCTCTGAGAGAGAAGAAGCTACATGCTAAATTCTCCAAGTGCGAGTTTTGGCTAGACTTAGTGGAATTAATGGGTCATATGGTGTCCAGTGAGGGGATTAATGTGGATCCGAAGAAGATTCAGGTAGTTCGAGTTGGCCCAAATCGCCTATGGCTACTGAGATCCGGAGTTTCATTGTGTTGGCTGGGTATTATCGTTATTTTGTGGAGGGTTTTCATCTGTACTATCCCCTTTGACTAGATTGGCGCATAAGGATGCCCCATTCAGGTGGTTCGATGAGTGTGAGGAGAGCTTTCAAAAGCTCAAGACTGCCTTGATTACAACTATAGTTCTGGTTTTGCCTTGGGGATTGGGTTCTTATATAGTCTATTGTGATGTTTCACGGATTGGCATTAGGTGCATGTTGATTCAAGAGAGGAAAGTGATTTCTTATGCTTTGCGTCAATTGAAACCCCATGAGAAGAACAACCCAGTGTATGATCTGGAGTTGGAAGCCATTGTTCACGCGCTCAAAATTTGGCAGACTATCTTTACGGCGTGTCCTGTGAGGTGTTCATAGATCATAGGAGTCTCCACCACTTATTCAAGTAAAAGGATCTAAATTGATGCAATATAGGCGGTTAGATCTACTAATGGACTGATATCACCATTCTTTATCATCCCGATAAGGCTAATATAGTGGTCGACGCTTTGAGTAGGAAGGCTTAGAGCATAGGTAGCCTTGTATTTATTCCAGTTGGGGGGAGACCGTTATCTTTGGATGTTCAGGCTTTGTCCAAGAGCTTCGTGAGGTTGGATCTTTCGAAGCCTAGCCGGGTTCTGGCTTGTGTGGTTTCATGGTCTTCTTTGTTTAAGCGCCTCAAGGTACGTTAGTATGATGACCCCCACTTACTTTTCCTAAGGGACACGGTGCAGCATGGTAATTACAAGGAGGTTACTATTGGTGATTATGGGGAATTTAAGCTGCAGGGTCGTATTTGTGTTCCTAATGTTGATAGGCTGCGTGAGGTGATACTTGAGGAAGACTATGGTTCACGGTATTCCATTTATGCAAGTGCCGCGAATATGTAGCAGGACTTGAGGCAGCACTATTGGTGGCGGAAGGATGAAGAAGGATATTACTGAGTATGTTGCTCAATGTCTTAACAGTCAGTAGGTGAAATACGAGCATCAGAGACCGGGTGGTTTGCTTCGGAGTCTAGACATTTCGAAGAGGAAGTGGGAGCATATCACTATGGATTTTTTAGTTGGACTTCCACGTACTTTAAGGATATTTGATGCATCATGGGTTATTGTGGAGAGGGTAACCAGGTTTGCACACTTCATTCCACTCATGACTAATTGTTTTTCAGAGCAGCTAGCTCGGATTTACATTCGTGAGATTGTTTGCCTTCATGGAGTGCCCATATCTATTATCTCGGATCAAGGCACTCAGTTCAGATTGCATTTTTGGAGAGCAGTGCAACGAGAGTTGGGTACATAGATTGAGCTAAGTATAGCATTTCATTCCCCCAAAAAAAGACGGGAAGTCCCAGCGCACTATTTAGATATTGGAGGACATGTTACGATCCTATGTCATTGATTTCAAGGGATCATCCGATCAGTTTCTACTGCTAGCATAGTTCGCCTACAACAATAGTTATCAATCGAGTATCCTGATGGCTCCGTATGAGGCTTTATATGGGAGGCAATGTCATTTTCCAGTTGACTAGTTTGAGACTAGAGACACTAATTGGTCTGTGATACGTTGGAGAAAGTGAAGTTGATTAAGGAGCGGCTTCGTACAGCGCAGTTCGGGCAGAAGAGTTATGCAGATAGGAAGGCACGTGATGTTGCATATATGTAGGGGAGAAGGTTCTACTCAGAGTATCACCCATGAAGAGTGTGATGAGGTTCGGGAAGAAGGGAAGCTAAGCCCTCGGTATATTAGCCCTTTTGAGGTGCTTGAGAGAGTTGAAGAGGTGGCCTATAGACTTGCGTTACCACCTAGTCTATCAGAAGTTCACCTAATTAGGGGTGGGCATCGTTCGGTTTGGTTCGGTAATGAATATTATTGGTTTAACATATCTGTTATCGATTTACAAATATGATAAACCGATAACCAAATCGATAAGATATCGGTTATCGATTATTGGTTAATCGATTATCGACCATTATTGATTTGGTTATCGGTTTACCTGAAAGATAACTCAATCTAGAGTTAAGCAAAAAAAAAGATAATTCACTGGAGTTAAGCAAAAAAGAGAATAATTCACATATAGTATGCTACCCATTTTCGTGTTCTGGCCACAACTAATATTTGAAGCATGCCTTATCAATTCAAGACTTGTGCAATCTCAAAAATTTATACTACAACTCAACAAGCATTCCATCTCTAATTCGCTGGAAATAGCAGTTAACAGGAACATAAATAACAATTTTTGGTTTCCTACCAAACCATATCAACATATCAATTTTTTTTTCATAGTCCAATTGTAGCAAGAGCAACAAGAGTACTAGTAATTCAATAGTTGTCCAAACACAATTGAAATAGTACTAATTCTTATTGGTTTATCAGTTAACCTGCTAAGAAATTGGAAAAATCGAGGCCCGGAGTGATAACCCAATAGTAAAAAATTGCTAAATCGTTACCGAACCATTCACCTAATAACTCGATATCGATACCCCAATAAGCTTTTTTCGATTCGGGCTATCGGTTATACCCGATATATGCCCATCCCTACACCAATATTTCATGTTTCCATGCTCAAAAAGTATTATGGGGATCTTTCACATGTATTAGACTTCAGCACGGTGTAGTTGGACGAGGATTTAACTTATGATGTGGAGTTGGTGGCCATTTTAGACCGGTAGGTTCAAAAATTGAGATTGAATAACATAGCATTGTTGAAGGTTCATTGGAGAGGTCAATTGGTCAAGGAGGCTACTTGGGAGACCGAGAGGGAGATGCAGAGCAGATATACTCACCTTTTTGAGACTCCGAGTATGATTTTAAACTCGTTCGAGGAAGAACGTTTGTTTAAGAGGCGAAGAATGTAATGACTCAGCTGGTAATTTTGCGTATTTGAGCCTCGTTTCCTCTATTTGATAATTTACATATGTATATTTGATGTTATGTAACTTTCCAGGTTGGTTGGTTTGGGTTCGAGGAGGTTTTGGAGTAAATTAGGACACTTAGTCCCTTGGTTGGAGGCTTAAGTTGCAAAGGTTGACCAGAGTTTGACTTTTGTATAGACGACCTCAGAATGGTATTTTGATAGTTCCAATAGGTTCGTATTTTATGGTGATTTTAGACTCAGACGTGTGTCCGAAATTGGATTTGGAGGTCCATTGATTTGGTGATTTTTGACGAAAGTTGGAAAGTTGAAGGTTTGGAAGGTTCATACATTTGATCGGGATTTAACTTTGATGATATTGGCTTCGGATTGTAGTTCTGGAAGTTGAAATAGGTCTTTTATGTCATTTGGGACTTGTATGAAAAAATTTGAGGTCATTCCGAGTTGATTTGATATGGTTCGACATGAGTTTTGGAAGTTGAAAATTCATTAGTTCCTTAGGCTTGAATCGAGGTTCGATTCGTGGTTTTGATATTGTTTTATGTGATTTGAGACCTTGAGAAGGTCCATATTATGTTTTGGGATTGGTTTGTGTGATTGGAGGGGGTCTAGTAGCCTCAAGTTTGCTTCGAGATGGTTCCGGGCCATTTTCCCTTGTTTTAAATCAGTTGTCTTCTATTGTTCTGTTGTTCATTGTGTTAAGGGAAAGAGGGGCCACGATCGGCAATCATGGAGGGTAATTGGTGACCGGTGAGTTTTGCTCTATACTTCCGCTATGTGGAGGTCGCGTTCGCGGAGCTTGAGGAGTAGTGACCTTCACGTTCGAGTACAAAGAGTCGTGTTCGTGTAGAAGGGAAAGATGGTCGGGTACATCAAGTTTTAGACTACACGATCGCATAGGATAGTCCGCGTTCGCGTTAGCTTGGCAGCTAGTGAGTTGCGATTGCCAGCCTGGGGCCGCGCTCACATAAGGTCTATTGGGCAGCTGGAATTTTTGTTCTTCGCGATCGCGATGCATATTCCTGGGCAGGCCTTTATTTTATCATATTTTAAGATTGGGAGCTCGGATTTGGGCGATTTTGAAGGGGATTTTCACGATTTGGATTGGGGTAAGTGTTTTTGAGTTGGATTTGATTATTATCCATGATTCCATCCTTGCTTTAGCATTTAATTGATGAATCTGATTGAAGAAATTGGGGATCTTAGTAGAAAAAAAAAAACTTTTCTAAATTTAATTTGAGGATTTGAACCCCGATGCAGAGTCGAAATTGGAAGAAATTGGTATGATTGGACTTGCATTCCAATGGGTATTCGAAATTTTGTGAGTTTAATCGGGTTCTGGGATGCGGGCCCGGTTAAATTTTTAATTTTTATAAAGATAAAAATTATATTGTTTGGGGTTGTTTCCTATGGCATTATTTGATGATATTAAGTTGTTTGTGACTAGATTCAAGTCGTTGGGGAGTTGATTCGCACGGGAAGGTCTCTTTGGAGTATTGATTCACGCGTTTTGAGGTAAGTAACATATCGAAACTTGGTTTGAGGGTAATTAACCATGCGAACTATAATACTTGGGATGTGTTGAGGGGTAATGCAAGTGCTAGGTGATGGACGTGAGTGTGTGCACCGGGATATCCACAATCCGGGTAGACTTCAAACTAGTATGAGACATCTATGCTATCATGCCTCGTTGTACCTGTATTTTCTCCACTTGTATGATTATTTGACCTATCATCCATGTCATAAATCATGTGTAGGCTATGTGCTTACTTGTTGAGACATGATAGGGCTACTCTTGTTGTTTTAAGGTGTTTGTCTTAATTGTAAACATACTTTCAGTCATGATGTTCTCTATCTGTGTATCGGTGAATTCTTATTTTGATTTCTCGCATGTTGTTGATGCCTCATATATGTAATATTGTTGAACTAAGTAGTGTGAGATATGGTTAACTGAGACTTGAGCGGTTGATGACTGATCTTGGGCCATAGAGCTGATTTGGTACTTATTTTGAGGTGACACGTACGTCAAGCCCATATTAGGCTAATTGGTACTAACTATGCGGCGACGCGTGCACCATGCCCCTTGATTGGGCTATGTGATATTGATTATTGATTAGTACTTGGGCAAGGATCCGTCCATTCGGAGTCTGATTCACGATGAGCGCATGTACATGGCTATATATGTACTTTGGTGCGGGGCATTTTTGTCAGGCACTCATACAGTGCTGAGTGTGGTTGTGTGCGAGATGGTACGGGGCACTTGTGACAGGCACCGTGAGCATGCTGAGTGTGGTCTTGATGATTTCACCGTGTTATTGACTTGACGTGTATATTTGACATGTACGCATAGAGATATATTTTTCTCATGCTAAATGTAATTGAAACGTCCAATATGTTATCGAAAGTTGGAAGAATCACATTTTTCCTTGATAAATTTATGTATTAGTGATTTCGGTGAAAGATTGGACTCTAACTATCATATTTTGGTATCCTGTCTAAATTTTTCGGTAATTGTGAATGAGCTGAACATGACATCGTTGAGCTACGTACTTTTACTATTTTCATTATATGCTGAGTTATTTTTGATTAATGTGTTGGACACTAACTTTCTTCCAAGATTGTCACTGCTTTCAGCCCAAGGTTAGGTTTGTTACTTGTTGAGTACATGGAATCGGTTATACTCATACTACATTCTGCACTTCTTGTCAGATCCATCTAAGGGTGTATAACGGGCCGGGTCAGGTTGTCTCCGGACCAGCCCAAACTTGTTTAAATTGGAGCCAGCCTGGACCGGTACAAGGGGGCCAGGTGGGGCTGGGTTATAGGGGTAGGACAGTTTGTACTGTTCACATTTGAACCACCGGTTAACCGGACCTGTCATACCTGGTCAATGAACAATATTGTTCATCCGGTTAATCGGCCCGGCCCGGACCGGCCCAGACCGATTTAACAGTAACAAAATTTTTTTTTTTTTTTAAACGTTGGCCTCAGATTCTGACCGTTAGCAACGGTCCATTTCACATTATGGTCGTTGCCCAACAGCTGAATTTCATATTTAGCCCATTTTTATTTTTTGTTTTTTTTTTTAAATTAACCCCCCTTTAAAAAACTACAAATACCCCTCCCCACCTCTTCCTCATTTTTTCACTCATCTCTCAATTCTCATATTCTCTCATTCTTCAATCTTCACCTATTAAAGTGCAATCAACTATTTGGATCTTTTTTTTTTTTTGGAATTTAATTTATCGTAGTATTTATTATTTGAAGTTTGAATAATTGAACTTCAAAATTGGAACAATTGACGTTTCTTCGTGGTAACATTGGAGTTGCAAAATCATCAAGTGTTCAATTTATTGCCGAATTCGGTGCACTCCCTCTAACTCTTTCTCTTATTTACTATTTTATTTGCATATTTAATTATTGCTAGTAGTTAAATTTTTACAATATGTTTAATGCTGCAAAAAGAGTTTGTAACAAGGTTACTAATCGGGGAAATAAAAAAAGAGGTAGTACTCAGCTTCAGCATTTGGTAGTAATTTAAATACCTCTCCAAATATTCCTGAAACATTACTTGATAATAATATAGATTATGAACAATTCCGGGAAGATTTTGATATAGAAGATAATGAATTAGAAATGGAAGATGAGATAACACTTATATCTAGTAGTGTTGGAGCTGGTAGCAGGGGTGGTGGTCATAGTGCTAGTAGTAGACCATATGTTGCCCCGACTAGTAATCGTAGAAAAAGAAGGTTTGGAAATTTTTTGAAGACATACCAAATAGTGATAGAGTTAAATGCAAACTTTGTAATTATACTTTTAAACATAAAACTGGAGGGCAATTAGGGGGACTGGGACACTTAGTAGACATATGAGAATTGAGCATCCTATAGAATGGGGATCTGATGGAGATGGAAATCAAACAACTTTAAACCCAACTACTGGAGGTCTTGTGAAATATGATAAAATGAAGGATCGTGAGGAGTAAGCAAAAATGATTGCTTTGGGTTGTTTACCTTTTTCTTTTTCTTCTTCATCATATCTTATTATGTATATTCAAAGGATTTACAATCCTTTATTTAAAGGTATCCCTAGAAGTACTTGTAGATCTGATATCTTTAGACTTCATGGACAATATCAAACATACATACGTTATTTGTTTAACCACCTTCCTTGTAGAGTTTCTCTAACTTATGATATTGGCCATACTGCTAATGAAAATGATTATTTGACAATTACATGTCATTTTGTATGCAAAAATATATTATCGCTTTTAAATATGATGAAGATCAGAGTCATACTGCTGCGTTTATAAGTAGTACTATTTATGAAGTTGTTGAATTTTATAATCTCAAGCAAAAAGTATTGTGTATGTCTTTTGATAATGCTTCTAACAATAATGTCGTAATTTCAATAGTAAAACTGCATTTGAAACAACCTCTTGATGAAATTTTTCATGTTAGATGTGATGTCATGTTTATAATTTAATTGTTAAAAGTGGTCTTGATTTATTTTCAACTGACATTACTCATGTTAGAAGAGCAGTTGGTGTTATTCAAGGAAATAATAGACAATCTAAAATAAAGGAATTTAAGAATAAGTGTATCTAGTATAATCTTAAACTCGGATTCATGCCAGACGAAATTGTTACTAGATAAAATTATACATATATATTTTTAAAATATTGCTACAAATATAGATTCCTAATAACTGAAATTGCTAATGTGCATTGTACTGATCCAAATCGTATGTTAACAACGACTACTTGGGAGGATCATTAATGATGTTGTTCAATTTTTACATAATTTTTATACAGCTACTGTTGAGTTTTCTAGAGCATATTACCCTACTGTTACTATGGGTTTAGTACATATAGCTGAAATATCTTTTCTACTCTTTGAATTTAAGAAGAAAGAAAAATATATGGATGTTGTTGAAAAAATACAAGCAAAATTCAAAAAATATTTCTTTCCAATTCCTCCGATTTACTTAATTGGTGTTGTTTGAAATCCTTCTAATAAGATGTCTGATTGTCACCAATTAATGAATGTTTTATATACTTATATGGAGATTGGACCAACTGAAATCCCAGATTTATATGCTTGTATGAACAAGCTAAATGAATCTTTACAACAATTATATAATTATTATGCAAATGTAATTGATGATGTTGCTCTTAATGTAGGCAATGTTAATCCCACTATGCATTGTACCACTTCTGCTATTGTGGATGATGATGAAGAAGGCCTTGATAGTTTTAATATTTTTTCTACATTTTCTAACACTCAAACCAGTTGTAGGAACATTGGTGAACTTCAATTCTATTTGTAGAAGCAAAAAATCCTCGCACAAAGGAATTTTCACCGTTGGGATGGTGGCATGAGAATGGAAAGCAATTTTCTGTTCTTTTCGCTATGGCTCGGGACATGCTGAATGTGCCAATTTCAACAGTTACATCAAAGAGTGCATTTAGCCAAGCAAGACAACAACTTGGAGACACCCGTCACTCATTGGGAAGCAATGCTTTGGAAGTTTTAGTATGTTTCAGAGATTGGATTAGATCGGAACGAAGAAATCAAGGACGTGAAGATGTTGATAGCCCAGAAGACAAGGAACTTAGAGATATATTAACACATGGTAACCCATCCGAGTTTAACACTCCAGAAGAAGGTCATTCAATTCATATTGATTACGAAGTACTTACTAAGGCAATGCAAAACCTTTGAATTTACTCTTTTTTGGTTAATTTACTTGTTAAATATAAACCTTTCAATTTATAAGTTTGAATTTTAAAATAAATGTAGCACTTGCAATTTATAAGTGTAATTTTTTTCCATCTTCATAGTATTCTATATATTTTTATTTTATATTAATATAACTTACAATAGTTATAGAAAATACAAAAAAAAATAACACTAACCCGGCCCGGCCCCATGAATCCGTAACCCATACGGTTCAATTTTTACCCTGATGAATCTGAACCCGTTAAACCCGGTATGCCCCTACCCATCACCGGCCTGGACCATAACCCGTACGGGTACTACTATATTTCCCTACCCAGCCCGGCCCGGCCCACCCATTAAACACCCATAGATCCATCTACATTCGGGTGTGGTGATTTCTCAAGTTCGTACCGATGCCAGCTTGTGGAGACTACGAGTAATTGTTATGTAGTTCGCAGGCCTTGAAGTTCTCTTTCATTTATTTCTACTATTAATGTTCTACTATTCGGACAATTGTATTGAGGATATGGCCATGTATTTTGAGATTCTATAGTGCTCATGTACTCGTTGACATCAAATCATTAGGATGTAGTAGTATTATCGTTGTTTTTCTGAGACATTTCATAATATTTCCGCTGTTGTAATTATTAAGTTTTGTTTATTGAGTTCATTGTTATTGTGAAACTGTTGGTTTTCCTAGCAAGCAGTATTAGGCGTCGTTATGTCTCCGATGAGAGTTTGGGTCGTGACAATATATTATTGCATTGTATAAAGTGTATCGTCTAGTGTATCATTAGTTTATATTCCTAGCTCCTGACTTCTTTGCAGCAACCTCAGAAATGTATATACGTTATATAAAAGGTGTATATGTACTGTTATATATTTTATATACATTATTTATACAATGTAAATGTTGTTGGTGGTTTAATGGTGTTTTGCTGGCCGTTAAGGTTGGAACTTCATGATTCTTTTGGAATGAATTTATGTGCATATGTTGTAAAGAAGTGAAGGGTGAAGTGTATTTGTGCAGGTGGTTATTGCTGCTATTTTCTTCTTCTGATGATGATGAAGGTCTTTGTATATGAGATGTATAACTAGTGTATCTCATATACAATAAATGCATATATAGTGTATCTGTATATGCTGCTATTTTATAAGTATACACTAGCTATTCAATATATACACATTGATAAATTCAAAAATAGCCATATTTACTAATGGTATTGAAAAATAGCCGCAGTTTCAAAAATAATCGAAATTTAGCCATTTTCTTGTAAAGATAAATCTGAACGAACATAGTATTCAAAATCTGAAAAATATTCCAGCATAACATACTGAACTTCCAGTATAATATACTAGACTTCCAGCATAATATGCTAGACTTCCAACATAATATATTGGTCCAACATAATATGTTGGAAGTTCATATACAGGTATTCGAATCTCCAGTAGGAACTTTTCGCATTGCAGCAAAATAATTAATATTTTTCAATGACCTTACAAATGCTGGCTATTTTTCAATGATCAATCAAAAAACTAGCTAGCCCGTGCTATTTTCACCAATTTTAACTATGAGAATTTTTCTGTCTTTGGGTCATTTTCGGTGAACAAAAAAAAGGACGTTTGTAAAAGAGGTGTTGATAGTGATTGGCAATGGCTAAGGTCACCGATGAGGAAGAGTTCTAGGTCCTTTGATTTTTCTACGTTAGGTGCATCAAAATAGTGATTTATCATTGCAAATTTATCTTCACTGTTCTTTTTGAAATGCTTTCCTTTGTTTTATCTAAAATAAACTAATTGTATTTCCAAAAATCAAATAATTGCTACTGCTGGTTAGATTCCACATTTTTAGGAGGTAGACGCTAGTTTTTGTTGAGTTTTGCATGAAGGACTAGAGTGAAGAAGGGACAGAACGCTCAAAAACTAATTTTTGGGTAGCATATGTTATTTGTTTTTGCTACAAGTTGTAATGTAAAACTATGGGCCAGAAAGTGATATTTTTTTTATCGAACTGCCAATTATGTCAGAAGCACGTAGTTATACCTACTGTCGCAGGTCTCTTTACCATGTTTTTTGCAGGTAATTAGTCAATACTTGTTACTAGTAAAAGTTACTCGTAATTGACTACCCTGAGTGTGCAAAACCCTTTTTAACATTAACAGGATCATAGCATAATTCCTATACATTGATGAGTTAAGATCATATTGGCTCTTTTCGGGCAAGTTGTGCTGACACCAGGAACATATTGGCTCTGCAATTTTATGACATCCTCAAAGGGAACTAGATATCTAGTTCATTTCCATGGAAGCTGCCACTTGATGAAAGTATTTCTATTCCTATTTTTTCTCTTTTCAAGAACAATTTTAGGCTCATAACCTTAATTAGACCATAACATTAAGAAAAGGGTTCTGTAGAATGTGGCTTGCACATTGGAAAGAGAAGCTAACCCAAAATCCCAAGAATTCTTTGCGAGTCTAATATTGTTTCAATGATGATGACACATACTCTCAAAAATAATTGGCGTAATTGAGCAATCCTCTTAGATATACCACGGTAATGAATGATGTCAGTACCAATGGTTATCATTTATCATTGAGGTTGTCATCATTCTCAAGAATTTTCTCATCTGCGGGCTCACTAGGTAAATTAGCAGCAGAAGGTATTTTTCCTGGGTAATTAGTAATCGAAGAGTCTGATCCGATCATGCTGGGAAAAATAAAGAACAATCAAATTAACTAGAAAGAGGCTAACAAAAAAAGGTCTGATAAACTGCATTGCTTACCTCCTGTCAAAAATTACCATAGACCGGAGTTCACAGTTAGCAAACCTGCATGTATATGCAAAAAACATTTGAAGTACTTGTTGAGTTTTTCTGTTCCATTGGATTGCTTCTGATCGTCATCGAAGCATTGTAGAACGTTCTACCGATTTACAGAACTGTTAAACCATGTGCTACTTTTAGAAAAGTAGTCCCTCTTGCTATAAAATTTCTAGATTTATCTTTTCTTTTCTCGTCAAATACTTAGTATTGAGTACCAATAACAGCATTTTATGTGATTTTAAAAACTGTGTAATCTCTTACATGCCAAGGAAAAGTGAAGGGACAGTTCAATAAAATAAAATAAAAGAAATGGCCAGTCCGCTGGTGTTTAGTGAGGAAAGAAAGAAGGATAAAATTACCGTTTGCAAATTTCCTTCTTCACAAAAGGATGACAGTCTGTTCCAAATGCATTCACTGTATGAAACAAGAGTCCATTATGTGAGACTACAGCAATCTCCTTCTCTTTTCGTGTGAGCAACCTGCATCGATGGAAAAGTTTACAATGAGGAACAGAAAAACTGATAAACACACCTACTTTGCCCATGATTTGGGTAAAGGATTACTTGTAAATCAGTAAAAGGTTAGCATTAACCCGAGTAACAATATCCAATCCCATATCTAGCTTCTGGTAGACCTGGCCCAACCGAACTGAAGTACAGAACATTAATAATCTTCATGGTAATAGTAAATTTTACCCTCCCTCTCCCTCTCCCTCTCCCTCTCCCTCATATTTCATCTAATCGAAGTGTGACAACCCGGCCCGTCGTCACGTGAGTTACCGCCCTGTTTCCCCCATATTATGTTTCTCTATATTTCAATATCGGTATCTGAGATGATCCGGTAGAATTGGATTGGTTTTAGTTGGAAATGAGACACTTAGCCTCTTAGAAGGAAGCTTGTTTTGGAAAAGTCAACCGGAAGTTGACTATATAGTTAGAGGGCTCGGATGTGAATTCCGGTGATTCGGTTAGCTTCGAGGGATGATTTGTGACTTAGGAGTGCGATCGGAATTGAATTTGGAGGTTTGGTGTAGAATTAGACTTGAATTGGCGAAGGTTGAATTTTGGCGAATTCCGGTTGGTAGGTGAGATTTCGATCCGGGGGTCGGAATGGAATTCCGAGAGTTGCAGTAGCTTCGTTAGGTGATTTTGGATGTGCGGGTAAAATTTCAGATCATTTGGACGTCGTTTGGTTGGGTTTTTGATTGAAAGTGCATTTCGGAAGTTTTGAAGAAACTTAGGCTTGAATCCGATGTGAATTGATGAATTTAGTGTTGTTTGACGTGTTTTGATAATTGGAATAAGTTCGTATGATGTTTTGGGATATGTTGGTATATTTGGTTGGGGTGCCGGGGGCCTCGGGGTGATTCCAGATGATTAAACGAGAAGTTTGGACTTAAGTTTTGCTGCAGAAAAATACACAGCAGGTGCAGACCAAGTTTGGTCATCGCGTTCGCAGGAGAAGGTCCGCGTTCGTGAAGAGATGGGTTGCCATTTCATCGCGTTTGCGTAGGTGTCATCACGTTCGCGTAGTAGGGGCCTGGGGACCTGCCTAAGATATTCAATGCGTTCGCGATGGGTTGAACGCGTACGCGTAAGAGGAGTGGTCTGTGAAACGCGTTCGCGTGGAGTAGGACGCGTTCGCGTAGTTATAAGTCCTGGAGCATCGCGATCGCGGGTGGGGTACCGCGTTCGCGTAGAGCAATTTTTGGTCAAAGTAATTTTCTTCATGGCGAACGCGGAGGGTTGACCGCGTTCGCATAGAGCAAATAACTGCTGGGCAGTAGGGCTTTTTAAATCATTTTGTTCCGCGAAGGTTAGCCATTTTCCACCATTTTTGAACCACCTTGAGAGCTTTTTGGTAGAGTTTGAAGGGGATTTTGACGGGAATTGATTGAAGGTAAGTCTCGTGACTTAGAAACATCATTTTATCGAAGAATCAACCTTTAATTCTTAGGAATTTGGGTAAAAATTGGAAGAACTAGGGCTTGGTTTTTGAAATGTAAAATTGGAATTTGAAGGGGCATTTGAACTCCGATTTTGATGAATTTGATATGTATAGACTCGTGGCGAGACGAGGAATCCGATGATGTGAATTTCGTAATTTTTCGAGAAGTGGGCCCGAGGCTCGGGTTTTGCCAACTTCGTGATTTTTGATGTTTTTCGAGTATTTTCGATTGGGTTATGTTCCTTTAGCTTATTGTAACATATTCCTTGTGGTTTTGGTCAGATTCGACGCGCGAGGAGGTCGATTCGAGGGGCAGGGCTTGGCGAGCTAGACTCTTGACCGGCTAGAGGTGAGTAATGACTTTAAATGATATCCTGAGGGCTTGAGTCCCCGTATTTGCACAACTTGGTGTTGTGTTGAGATGAGACACGCGTTCAATGGCGAGCGCGGGATCATTTACTAATGGGGACTGTGACTTGGTCCAGTCCGGATAATATTTTAGCGCGTATTAGCTATGACTTGTTGTTTTTTTTCACTATGATTTGGGCTTATTGCCGACTGTTTGAACTCCTTATGAACTATCATCACTGTTTTCCTCACTATTTGAAATATTATTTGAACTCAGTCCATGTGATTTATACTGTTTCATGAACTCAGCTTTATTTTACTCAGACTCGGAATTTTTTTTTTAAATGATATTTGAACAAATGGTTGAGCTGAGTAATATTGTTTTAGGGATGCCCGAGGGGCTTTTAGATTATATTTGGACTGATTGAGGCCGAGTGCCATATGTGATGATATGATGAGTGATGTGAGTAGGCTTTCAGGCCTCGAGCGATTGGTGAGGAGGCTTTCAAGCCTCGGGTTTTATGTGAGGAAGCTTTCAGGCCTCGAGTGTATTATGAGCAGGCTTTCAGGCCTTGTGTTGATATTGTTCAGGCTTTCAGGCCTTATTGATAGCACTTGGGCTGTAGGAGCCCCTCCGGAGTCTGCACACCCACAGTGAGCGCGGGTACCCATATGAGTGAGAGTGAGCCCGAGGGGCTGATGTTGTACTGTGTGATTGATACGGAGCCCGCGGGGCTGATACTGTACTGAGAGTTTGATATGGTGCCCAAGGGGCAGGTTCCCGAGTATCTCTTATTGATTGAGAATAATTGTTTTTAACTATTTTCAAAGAGTTTCTAACTATATTTCACTGGTTTCTATTGTTTACCTGATTTTACTGCTTGAGATAGCATAAATTGTGCCTTTGTGGGATTTCTATGTTCTCAGATATTATTTATTTTTATTACTCACTGGGTCGGAGTACTCACATTACTCCCTGCACCGTGTGTGCAGATACAGGTATAGCAGAGTTCGTTCCTGAGCGCTGATTTCCATCCAGACCAGGCGAACCCGGAGAGACGAGGTAGCTGTCAGCGTCCACAGCCCCGTTTCTTCCTTATCTTTTCTTGTATTACATCTATCTCGGACTATGTTCTTAGATACTGTCTTGTAGTAGTTATTAAACTCTGTAGTAGCTCATGACTTGTGACACCCCGATTGCGGGCTGGATTTGGGTTGCTTTCTTGTTATCGCGGTTATGTCCGTATTGCTTATTTATGATTAATAACTGTTAGATATTTGAGGAGTTAAATGTTCTGTTGGCTGGCCTCGTCTTCACAAGAGGCGCCATCAGGACCAGGTGGGTTTGGGTCGTGACACGAAGCAACATGTCAGTGAGGATTCATAGAGAACCCAATTTGTTTGGGATTGAGGCGTAGCTGATTGGTGTGCAGTTATGTATATATTTGAGAGATCAGCTTCTGAATGATCAGAGGGGGGTTTCATGAGCATCAGAAGCAAGAGCTGAGCTCTACTTGCAACCCAGATATAGCTGAAGTCTTTCCTGAAAGACGACAACATTTATTGCAATCAATGCCAACATTTGCAACCAGATTGTGCAGATCAAAGAGAACCATTCTAACTGACAAGAAAAGACCCCAAAAGTATAATTAATGGGGTCAAGTCAAATGGGTATAAAATTTCAATTACAAGAATTTTTATATATGCCACTCGACTACTAGCTTTTTTGCTCTGATCTGATCTTATTCCAATCACCAAAAAAATGAAAAGAGGGAAATATCACCCTGGGAAGAACAGAGCAATGAAGGAGGAGTCAAATGTTCTTTCTTCATTTTATTTTTGGGATAATTACACTGTTAAGTTCCTCGGTCTTGGGCGCTGGTATCCGATACGTGTGCGGATCTAGATGTCAAATCCCTCATGATCTAAATTTTAAGATGTGAGAGTAGAGATGAAGGTACAATTACGGGTGCCGGGATTGCCTAAAATTATTTCAAATATCTAAAATAGAGTCATAAAGACTGGGTAAAACCTGAATTAACCGTGGTGCACTTGCGGGAAACTCCTTGCCGAGGGCCTGTGCACCCCCAGGATTAGTCGGGGCTCGAAGAGACTCGGACACCCGGTGTAAAATCCAAAAAAAAAATATATGTCTAGATTATAAGGCATTATGTGAAAAACTTACAAGGTATTTTGAGAAGGAGAAAATATTGATCAAGACCATAGGAGAATCTGAAGATAAAAGGAAAACGTCTGACATAGAAATTTCGATATACAAGGTATTTCACTTTCTTCAATTTCACCCTAACTTTTGTTTTGATTTCAAAAATCATTATCTCTGTCCATATTTCTCAGTCGATTTTTGTCAAAATACCAAAAATCGGTTGCTCAAATCCGTTTGGGATCCCACACCTACGTCATGTCAACATAGGTGCGACATCCAAAGTAAAGACTCCGAGACTCCGAGCAACTTAGGTTATTGGTAAATTCTTATTTTGATCCTTGTGATATTTCGCCAAACATATTTAACCTTCATTTTATTTAAAATGTGTGTTTTTGGTCTCTTTATAGGAAAAAAGTTATACCTAGATTAGTTTTTATAGCTATGTTACCCTCAAATACGGAATAACAACAACATACCCAGTATAATCCCACAAGTGGGGTCTAGGGAGGATAGTGTGTATGTAGACCTTACCCCTACCTGGCGAGGTAGAGAGACTGTTTCCAATAGACCCTCGGCTCAAGGAAAGGTGATAAAAGACAACAACAACAACAACAACAACAACAATGAAACCAGTAACAGAGAATAGCATCAAACAATAGCAAACTGGAACATACGATATACATAGCGAACGAAAAAAAAAACAAGGGAGCTACTAATACTTCTAAAAAAGAACGAGGAACTCTCGACTACCTACTAGGCAACTACCCGAATCTTCGAACTCCACACCCTTCTATCCTAGATCATGTCCTCAGTGAGCTAAAGTAGCGCCATATCTTGCTTAATCACCTCTCCTCAATACTTCTTCGGCCTTCCTCTACCCCTTCTCAGACCCGCGACGGCCAACCTCTCACACCTCCTAATAGGAGCATCCGTACTCCTCCTCTGCCCGTGCCCGAACCATCTCAATCTCAACTCTCTCATCTTGTCCTCCACGAGTCACTCTCACTTTGTCCCGAATAACTTCGTTCCTAATCTTATATCTTCTGGTATGCCCACACATTTATCTCAGCATCCTCATTTCTACTACTTTCATCCCCTGAACATGGGAATTCTTTGACTGGCCAACACTCAGCCCCATACAACATAGTAGGTCTAACCACCACTTTGTAAAACTTACCCTTGAGTCTTGGTGGCACATTCTTATCACACAAAACACCAAATGTGAGCCTCCATTTCATCCACCCTGCAGCGATACGGTGGGAGACCTCATCATCAATCTCCGCGTTACCCTGGATTATGGACCCGAGATACTTGAAACTACCCCTCCTCGGGATGACTTGGGTATCAAGCTTCACATCCACATCCATGTTATGTCTTCGAGATGAATATCTTTTCAATTCTCTATGATAAGAGTGAAGTAAAAGAGTGTTATATCGAGGGATAGAATACAGTATTTCAAGTTTTTAACTTGTTCATCTCAGTGATGTTTCATAAATCTTAAGATGCCGCTATTTCAGATCTAAGTAATTGTTACATGCACTCAAATGTTATTGAAATTCTCAGTATATTCAAGAAAAACTCTTCTCCGTCCCTGACTTAGAATGCAAACTGTATCTTCCATAATCAGGTGAGGAGCTACATAAGCTCCACATTATCATCACTCTTACGCTTCAGTATTAACAAAGATACTAGTCAGGAAAATTGAGAATATCTCTTCTGTGCCAGCACCTGAGCCTACT